>CABHPH010160124.1:3590-25955 GCA_902168325.1 Peromyscus nudipes | reverse complement strand
TGTGTGTGTGTGTGTGTGTGTGTGTGTGTGTGTGTGTGTGTGTGTGTTTTCTTTCTGTGCCAGGATTGATCCAAGGGTCTTTTGAATGCCAAGCAAGTGTTCTGCTACTGAGTACCCAGGCATGCCAAATATTTCTGAGTATAAAATTACATAAGGAAAAACGAGTTAAGAAAATTAGGTAGATTCAAAAATAAGCTAAGTATTTTAATTATTATTTTTAGTTTTGATATTTTCATACTGTATTTACATCATTTCCACTCCTCACTCTCCCCTCTTCAACCACCCCTGTGTCCTCCCCAACTCACTTCCAAATTCTTTCAATAGCCCTTCTTCTATAATTATTATCGTAACACACCTACTGAGATAACTTAGTCTTACTCATAGGTACACGTTTAGGGCTGACCAATTGGGATTGGACAGTTCATCGGGGACTCATCCCAGGAGAAGACTGATTCTCTTTCTCTCGGCACCCATTGATTGCCTGTAGCTTGTCATCTGAGGTGGGGACTTGAGGGAAATTTCCCGCATCTATGCTGGCATATTGACTGGTGTCATTATACGTCCGGTTTAAGCAACCATATCTTTTAGATCTCATGGGTGCAGCATCCCTGTCATATACAGAAGACATTATGTCACCACAGGCATCTCGTGGGCTCTTCTGATCTTTCTACTCCCTCTGTGTGATGCTCTCACAGCCTTAGGTGTTGGGGTTGCATTGCAGATGTACCAGATGGAGCTGGGCACTCCACGGCCATTTATTCTCTTCATTTTGACCAGTTGTGAATCTCTGGAAGAGCCTCCTCTGTTGCAAAAAGGGGCTTCTTTGATGAGGGTAAACCAAGTCTTGTTCATCACGATTGTGCTTTTCTTTGAGAATAATTGTTTGACTCAACTGATTTGGAGTTGGAAGAAGACACAAGGAAAACTGTTTGGAATCTGTATATGTATATGATTACTGTTGATGTATGGTCTTAGGAGAGGAAAGATCCAAAATGGAAGGTGAAGAATTAGATGCATTTAGTGTTCTTGATTTGCTTTGGTTTTTCCACAGTGCAAGGGTCCAACCTAGGGCTTTGTACGTCTCAGGCAAGCACTCTGCTGCTGGGCTAGAGCCCTGATCCTACTGTGTGGAGTGTTAAAGAATGCTTTTGCTGTCATTTGTTGCACTTAGAGTTTGTCTCAGATGAGGTATGCAGACACAGAAATTGCTTGTAAAATATAATTTCACCAGAAAATGATCCCTTATTTGGTCAAAATGAGGAGCCAGTGCTGAATTCAGCTCACAAATGACCAATTTAATGTATATTATTAGTGCATGAAAATAATTGTAGGTGTCAAAAGGGAGTCTCCCTTTTCAGCAGCTGCCTTAGGTGTGCTGGGCTAACAGTGCCCAGTCAAGTTGGGTCCTGTCACACTTGCCCTCTGCTTCAGCTGCCCTCACTGTGGTGTGGAGTTTTAAGAGGAAGACAGGACGACATCAGCCTTGCCTTAAGAGCTCTCCCCAACTGTGTGTTACTCTTGTGTCTTCGTTTAGAGACAGCAAGCAATTCCTGAGGTACCCATTTCAGGTGTCAGGTGTGGGTTGTAATTTCCTGCTCATTTGCTGTGTATATCTTTAAGACCGGTTGCCTACGAGTTAGGGAATGATTGTTTAGGGAGTTATTTATTTATTTATTTATTTATTTATTTATTTATTATGTGGAACTAATTTTTTTGTTTTGTTTTGTTGGTTTCCCAGCTTGAATGAGAGTTTGCTTAATGGTCAAGGATGCCTTCAGTGATACATCAATCACAAGTAGATGCAGGGAGCCAAGTCTGTCCCTTTTGCATGATTTCTAGGTTAAGAAGCAAATTGTGGGGCGGCTGCAGAGATGGCTCAGTGGTTAAGAACATTGGCTGCTTTTTCGGAGGACCTGGGTTCAGTTCTCAGCATCCACATGGCAGCTCACAACTGTCTAACTCAATTCCAGGGAATCTGATGCTGTCTTCTGGCCTTCAAGGACCCTGCATGCACATGGTACATATACATGCATGCAGGCAAAACACTCATACACATAAATAAAAATAAATATTTTTTAAAATGAAGCAAATTGCCAGGCGTTGGTGGTGCACGCCTTTAATCCCAGCACTTGGGAGGCAGAGGCAGGCGGATCTCTGTGAGTTCGAGGCCAGCCTGGGCTACCAAGTGAGCTCCAGGAAAAGGCGCAAAGCTACACAGAGAAACCCTGTCTCGAAAAAACCAAAAAAAAAAAAAAAAAAAAAAAGAAGCAAATTACTCACTTTGAAACCTCAAATGGAAGCCTTTCTTTTGGAAAAATACAGGAAAATTCAATGGATTTGGTAAAAAATTCCTAACCCACCTCCACTCAGAGGATAGAATTGATCTTTAATTTAATGGCACCAGTGTGAAGTGAGGCAGGGAGGTGTGGACCATGGTCCATTGGGAACTTCAGCCTTTGAATTGGATAGTGACTCCTGGCAGCCACCATCTATGAGAACGTCGTGCCAGTTACTGGGACAACCAACCAGCCAGCAGTTTCTATCCCCCCATCAGGAGATATGAAAACCAGAGAGTATACATTTTTTAATTTAGTGCATTTTCGCTACTCAATAAATGTATAATAATAATAAGCAGCACATTTTTATTAGACACCGCACATTTATGAGCAAGCTTGGTGGTCTCTTTGGGCCTCTGCCAACGTCTAATGGAGCCTTCATAGTTGTTCGGATTTCTCTTTCAGGTTTCTCTCATTTTTGCATAATTTAAAGAACAATGGGAAACTTACCCAGGACCCAGAGAAAATGGAAGAGGTGACATTTACCTTATCTAAGAGTCAATCTCCTCTAGCCTCTCCAAGCCAAGCACATTCTTCTAGAGATCTCAGTGCTGTAGAACAAAGTTGACCAGAAGATAACCACTCACCATGAAAAATAAAACACGTTAGCTTAGCCTTTCGTTCAAAAATTGGTCTCTGATCCAAGACTTAATAGTCATTGACCTATGAAGCCAAATAGTACGCTTACTCATCAATAATAGCCCAGCTGGGACTTGGCACAAAAACAGTGCCTAGCTTTTTAGAAACCAGAAATGAAATGTGGTTGAAGGCAGAGTTATTGCCATAACATCAAGGCTCATGAATATAAAATATCTTGAGAGTGAGAAAAATTTGGAAAGTAGCCACACAAATTGTTTTATAGAACTTGAAGTTTTTCTCCTTGTACTCCAGCAGAAAACGATGAGGTGCAGTCACACATCCTGATAACTATCGAAATCGTGATTCGTTTTCTGGCTTTTCACCTTAACTGGTACACTTGTCAGGTAATCTGATTTGAGACATCAAAGGGTGATACAAGGACACTCATTTAGTCTATCAACAAACCCTCACCGAGCACTTAACCAGGACCAGCTCCTCTCCTAGAGACCTGGATGTCTCAGTGAGCAGGACGAAGCCCAAGTCCTGGCTGCAGGGCCTACACTTCAGTCATGTGGAGGAGCACACCCTGCTGGGTGTAACATGACAGGAAATCTGCTGTACAGTGGAGGTTGAAAGGTGAAGAAAATTAAGCTGAAACAAGGAGCTCTGTGTCACTCTGCTCGGGGAGACAGTTGAAATGAGACTCATTGGTGACACTCAAGTATTTGAAGAAGAGTTCTTACCCACTTGAGGAAAGTACAGAATCAACCAAGCCAAGTATGGGTGGGTGTGTGGCGGGGAGAATCTAGGTTTAAATAGGTGACTGAGCAACAGTGGGAACCAGAATGCAGTGTTGATGGGAGAAAAATCAGTTTGATGAATTACTGTCATGTCTGAAAATGGCAGAGGGCTGTCTTCCTCAGAGAACTGAAGTTAGCAGGGCTGGTGCGTACGTCAGTTACTCTTCTCATTTCTGTGACTGAACACTCGACCAGTGCAGCCGAGGAGAAGAAGGGCCTAGCTCAGACTTAAAGGGTGCTGTCCACCATAGCTGGGCAGTCATGGTATCGGATGGCCACAGGGTATCCACTGAGAGCCATGGACACCAGTGCTCAGTTGCTTTCTCCTGTATATGGTCTACCTCTTAGAATGGGTCTTCCCATCTCAGTTAACTGAACCTAGAACATTCCTCACTGACATTCCCAGAAGCTTGACTTCTTGGTGCTAAATCCTGTGGACAGTCAAGATCGTCTGTCAGTGTTTCCTATACCTGAAATTTGGGGGGTAGAAATGTTATGGATTTTGTAGTATTTTCATGTATATATGAAAAATATAGTACTTATATAATATATAGTTCATATTTCATATATATAGTATATGATATCTACTATACATAAACATATGGTATAGATAGATATAGCATAGATATTTTACGTGAGTATAGTATTTCAATATATATACATATATACAGTATTAATATGCATTTATATAAATTTAGTATTTATATACTATATAGTATATATCATATATATTTCATATGTACAGAATGTCTCTCTCTCTCTTTCTCTCTCATCTGTCTGTCTGTCTGTCTAGCTGTCTGTCTGTCTTGGGGGTGGTACCCAAGTATAAACAATAAAGTCATCTATGTTTGATACATATCTTGTACAAATATCTTGAAGGTAATTTAAAAACCATATTTAAAACAATTTTATACAGACAATAAGGTTTCACAGTGTAAGGTTTTCTACTCGGGCATCATTTTCTGGTCAGAAAATTTCAGATTTTGAAACTTTGGATTTTAACTTTTCAGATTAGGGATGCTTACTCCTCCCCATCTTTTACACCATATTATTTGCTGTATAACATTGGCTTGTGTGATTATGGAGTCTGAGCGGTCTGAAAATTTGCATGTGGGGTAGTGGTTCAAGGGAGCTGGTGTCTAGGCCTGAGGACCAGGAGGACTGAGCATGCTCACATCTGAGTTCCAAGGCAGGAGACCAACGCCAACTCAAAGGCTGGTCGTCAGTCAGGCAGAGGGAATTCTTTCTTTTTCAGCTTTTTGTTCCGTCTGGGCCTTCCTTCAATAGATGAAGCCCACCCATGTTAGGGAGGGCAATCTGTTTTCTTCTGAACACCAATTAAAATGTCAATCTTATCCAGAAACACCCTTAAAACATATGCAGGAAAAGTGTCTGACCAAATATCTAGACACTTCATGGCTCAGTCAAATTAATACATAAAATTCATCTTCATAGTTATGGAGAGTATCTTTAAAACTTGAAGCAGCCATAAATGTATTTAACCTAAGTAAATAGTAAGTCATTGTCTTAGTGAGATACGTGTAGACTAGCACATAGCCTTGGGTATCTAGGAAACAGATGCATGTCTCTGACTTGTAGGTTGATGGGGGGGGGGCTTATATAGAAGTAATTTTTTGTTGTCTGATGTTAATTGATTTAACATTCATTCATGATACTGGTTCATAACTTCCAGGTATGTTGCACATGTGCACACACAAAATGTGTGTGTGTGTACTTACAATAATTTCCAGATATATAGCCAATGTATTTTTCCAGAAGAAATGCTCTTAACTGTCCTAGTGTTATCTTTTAAAAGTTAGGCAGGTCTTGAGAGAGCGGCCACGTTGGTTAGGAACGCACCTGATGAGAGCGGAAGCATGGGTTCACAGCACGGCTTAGAGAGGCGTTCCACCCACCTGAACTCACACTTGTCACTTCCCCTGATGATCAATACTTGCCGTACAACCTTAGTACGAGCCAGCTGAGGGCAGCGACTCTACCCCAGGCTGCACTGAGTCCCTCTGGCCGAGCACGGAATAGCAACTCAATCTGTGGGTTTATCTTTCCATCTGAACTGAGTATTATAAATAGGTAAGAAACGTCTCCTCCTGCAGAATGATGCCGTGATCAGCCTTCATTGTTCAGGTGGCTAATTTAGAATCATCACAGACATAGACTTCTGGGTGTGTCTATGGGGGTGTTTCCGGAAAGATCCAGTTGAGTAGGGAAGACCTTCCTTGAATGTGAGCATCACTGTTCCATAGTATGGGTTCTAGAATGAATAACAAGGAGAATGTGAGCCAAGCAACAGCATTCATCTTCCTTGTGTCCCAGTTGTGGGACCAGCTGCCTGTTATCTGCCTTCCCAGCCATGAAGGACCACATCCTATGACTGTGAGCCCAAGCAAACCTTTCTTTTCTTTTCTTGTTTTGCCAGGTCTTTGGTCAGGACAATAACTAACACAAATGGTAAGAGCCACAGCTCCATGCAAAGTACGACAACCCACCCCCACCAGCCCCAGACCTTTCAACTCAATTCCAGGTTGTACTGTTGCCTTCTCTGTGGCCTGCTACCCACAGCTGTGCAAAAGGTACTGCCTGGCGGAGGGGACGGTGCTCAGGGGAAGGTTGTTCTTTGTGGCATTGTTCAGAACAGTGAAAAGCAGTTGGTGATTGAGGAGAAAACTGAGAAAGTATGGTGCATTCGTACTATGGGCAACAAAGTGGTCTTCACAAAGAGTGAGGCATGGCATCTTGGACAGAGAAGAGTCTTCAGGATGAAGTGCTGATTTTTTAAAAATGCTGCTTTTACTTTCTGTACTTCTGATTGCTGGAGTGTTGTACACAGTAAGATTGTATTGCTTTTAAAAAATATTTGTGTGTGTGTGTGTGTGTGTTTCTGTGCATATTAATACAAAAAAGGGGGAGTCCCTTTCCATTATAAGAACTGTTCTGCTTCAAGTAGCCAACAGTAAAATGGTAAATATAAAGAAAAGAGCATCTCAAACATTCTTTGTGGTTTAAATATTAAATGTACCGCATAGACTCGGACTCCAGCCAGTTGGACTGTTTTGGAAGGTTGTGGAACCTTTAGGAGGTGGAGCCATGAGGGAGAAAGTGGGTCACTGCAAACAGGCATTAAGGTTTTATAGGTGGCCCTACTTCCTGTCTGCTCCCTGCTTCCACTTCTACAAAGGTGTGAGGAGTTAAGAGGGCCAGCTGGACACTCCTGACACCATCTTCTCCTATGCCTTTCCTTCCATGATTACCTACAGCCCCTCAAAGTGTAATCGGAAGTAAACCCTTCACCCTTTATGTTGCTTCTTGGCAGGCATTTGGTCACAGCAAAAGAAAAGTAACACAGACAAGGAACCCCGAAGAGTGGGGCTATGGCTGTGATGAGCCTGGCCATGTTGCTCATGGGCCTTTGGAATGCCAAAGAGTTTGGGGCTGCATGCTTGAGAAGTTCTAGAATGACATAAGCAGAACCCAGTAGGTCATTCTGGTGGGAGCTTGGAAGACTATAATGCTCAGTGAAATATGGACAGTAGTTTCAGTAAGGAAAAGAACTCTTTTGGGAACTGGATTGGAGGCCATTTATGTTATATTCTGGTAGAAAGTCTGATTTCATTCTGCCTGTGTCCTGGGAACTTGTTTGAAGCCAAGCTAAAAGTAATAGACACATGTGTTTGGCAGAGGATATTTCAGTATAGGATAGCGTTAATTCTGTGGCATGCTTCCTGTTCTTATCCAATGAGAGATTCTAACAGTTAGAGCAGAAATATATGGGAAATATGTATCTTGGTGAAGAAAAAAGATGAACATGTTTAAAAGATCTGCAGTTGTTATAGACTAACACTTTTTACAAAGAAGCGTCTTGCTCTGGTTGAAACAATGGGAAAGGTTCTTTGAGGGTAAGATCCCAGCCTTGAAAAATTAAGCTTGTGAAATGCATATCCACTGGAAGGGGAGAGAGCCTGAACTGAGAATGCTACTGAAGGGGATCCTCCTTGGAAAAAACACCTAGAGAGGTATTTCCCTAGGATCAAACTCAGAGGCACACAGGGCCCTTTGGAGCTGTTCCTCAGAGCTCAGGAGAACTTGTCAATGTTGGTATAGGGTTCTGGTTTTTCAGTCATGAAAGCTGCAAGAGTGAATGGATCATGGATATTTGCACCAAGGTTCTAGAGAGCTGTGAAGGACAGGCAGTATGGCAGGGCTGGATTTTCTGAAAGGAGGGCTTGACCGGTCATTGCATGAAGAAGGGAAAGTGATGCTTAAGTTGCAATGTAGGCCCCAGGATGCTGGAAATGCCTGGACCACTAGGCATTTACTGAGGAAAGCTGCAGGCAGCAAGGAAGAGCTATCCAAGAGAAAGTCTGCTTGTGTTGCAACTGGAAGAAGCAGAAAAGTGGGGCCATCCAAGGCTGTGGAGCCCAGATGATTCCACCATGTGTTCCAGATGCTGGACACAGAGCTATAGGGATTGGTATTTGCCTGGGTTCTAGTCTTGCTTGGCCCAGGGTTTCCCTGCTATGCTTCCATTCTTCCCTTTTGGAATGGAAGTGTTTACTCTGTAGCATTGTATGCTGCAAGCTTATAACCGGGGTTTTCTCCTTACTTATTTATTATTTATTTTACTTTATCAGGGACTTATGGTTGAGCTATCACCCTGATCTTCAGAAAAGACTTTGGGTTTAAATAGTGTTGGAACTGGTAAAAACCAGCTGAAGTTGGAATGAATACAGTTTACATTATAAGGTGGCTGTGACCTTATGGGGGCCAGAAGTGGGAAGGTTGTGGTTTGAGTGTGAAATCCCTCTATAGACTCATATGTTTTAACACTTGTTTCCTACAGCCTGGTGCTACTTTTTGTCCACTTTCTGCTTCCTGACTGTACCCACAATGTGACCAGTCACCTCATACCTCTGTCACCATGTCTTTCCTCCCATGATGGACTGTATTCACTCCTAAACAGCGAGCCCAAACAAACTCTTCCTTAAAGGCATTTTATCACACCTGAAGAAAAGTAACAAGTACATTTATTAAATATTTAGTACCTATGAATTTATTTACTATTTATGTAGTGTTGGCTTACTAAAACAAAGCATTTCTCATGAGTGAGCCAGGCCCCCCAGCCTTAGTGGGAAAATCACATGTTCTGTGACAGAAAGCCCATCATCACATTCAGCTTGTATTATTCTTTGGGGGAGTGTCTTGGTTAGGGTTTTATTGCTATGAATAGGTGTCCTGACCATGACAACTCTTATAAAGGAAAGCATTTAATTGAGGCTGGCTTATAGTTCAGAAGTTTAGTCCGTTATTGCCATGTTGGGAAACATGGCGGCATGTAGGCAGACATGGTACTGAAGAGATAGTTGAGAGTTCTACATCTGAATCCTCAGGCAGTAGGAAGTGGTAGTGACAAACTGGGCCAGACTTGAGCTTCTGAGACCTCAAAGCCCATCCCCTAGTGACACATCTCCTCCAACAAAGCCACACCTACTCCAACAAGACCACACCTCCTAATAGTGCCACTCTCTATGGGCTTTATGGGGGCCATTTTTATTCAAACCACCATAGGGAGTAAGGGACAGTTTTCCCAAAGAGCTTCTCTGAGATCATGCACAGGATGTGGAGGCTTCAGTTCAGAAGGACTTCTTCTGGTTAGAACTGAAGTTCTTAATCTCTATGACCTCCTTGTCCTCTGGAGTTGGAAACCTGGCCATAGGTTCCAAAGGCGGTGGTGAAGTAGCTGAGTGGATGGGAGGCCGCCTACAGTTGACTTAAACCAGTGGCCACCTGGGAAGGCGGGTTAGCCCTGAACCAGCCTACACAGTATCTTTGAGAGTAGTATCTGGTTACCAGATAACTCAAGCTCGGTGAAATTTGAAATCCCCTGGGCTAAGAAGAGAAGACCAACCCTGATCAGACAGTGAAACAATGACATAATTAGTACAAATGTCACCTCACACATCATTTGTGTCAGGGGCCTTCAAATTCTCCTAGTTCTTTATGAAATGTACAAGTTATTCTGAACTGGAGTCTCCCCGCTACACTGGCGAATGTGTATTTTAATTGTGTTGAGATTTTTGTTTATTTTATGTGTATGGATATTTTCCCTTCATATACGTCTGTGCACCATGTGTGTGCCTGGTACCCACAGAGGCCAGAAGAGGATGTTGGGTTTCCCAGAACTGGAGTTTCAGATGGTTTGTGAGCCACCATGTGGGTGCTGGGAATTGAACCGGGGGTCCTCTGGGAGAGCAGCCAGTGCTCTTAACCACGGAGCTTTTCTCTGGCCCTAGAATGTGCATTTTAAATAAAGATTATACGTGGGTGCCCAGAGAGCTCAGTGAGGCTCCAGAATTTCTTGCCAATGGGTAAGTGGTCAAGTAGCAGAAGCACACTTGCCTGGTAGTTAATTATGGAGGGTTTGTGTGTGTGTGTGTGTGTGTGTGTGTGTGTGTATGGTAGGAAGGATGGTCTTTGTTCAATAATTTTAGGTTGAAGAAGAATGAATTCATTCACTTGACCCCAGAGACGTGTCTTTGGGTAACTGGGTTTGCAAAACTAAACAACGGTGATTGCACCGGTGCTGACTTCCTCCAGCTGTGGTAACCAGTGTCTTCAGGGTTTTTTGGTTTGTATTTGGTTTCTTTCTTTCTTCTTTTTGTGTGGCGGTGGGTTGAGCCAGGGTCTCACTATTTATCCCACAATGGTCTTGAACTCATGGTGTTTCTCGGGCCTCAAGCTCCTAAGTGCTGGGATTACTGGCAGTTTCTTCTGCCTAGGAATTTTAACCTATTTTGCAGGTGCTCCTCTTATGGCGGCTCTGTTGGAATTTGTACTGGCCTCAGTCTCTAGACTGGAACAGGAACAGCTTCGCAATCAAAGCTCGGATCCTGAAAATATTCAGTATTTCTTTAGACTTTGTAGCAGGTCACACATTACATGTGATACATATGTATATATATATATTAAAGTATATAATGACAAAAGTGTCATTAATATTAGAGAGCTAAGCTCTAATGAGCCAGCATTTAAGAATGTATGTGTCATTAGCAGACAGATGGATTGTAAATGCATAACCAAATTCTGAAAATTTTCTTCCAGACACTGATCAAATTAAAATTATTACTACATATTTTTGCTTGATGATTGTGTTGAAAAATAACATTAGTATAAGACTTTGTTTGATCCAAAACTTTATTTTAAAATAAAATAAAGTTCAGAGAAAATAGTTTTGGAAACCTTGCCTCTGAAATTGTAGCATTATTATTATTATTAATTAACCATACTTTACATGTCTAGTACTATGATTTTTTCTTTTTTTACTGTTTACTTTGGGATTGTTTAAATAAAGCAAGCCAACAGTTTGAGTAAAAGTCTAGGTCAGCATTTTAACTTATTGTTTGAGAATCCTATACACATGCTTTGGTCAGAGCCATCCTCTATTCCTTCTCTTCCAACTCTTCTCGTATTCTCCTCCATTTCTCTTTCCCAACTCATTGCACTCTTTTACTGACCCACCGAGTCCTTTCAACACGCCAGCATGCTTATGGGGGTAAGGCCATTCACCGGAGCATGGGCAACCTGCCAGGGGCTGCATCCCTCAAGAAAATTGATTTCCCCTCTACTAGTAGACATCAACTTCCAACAGTTCATCACATATGGATGGGACTTCACGATCTCTTCCCCCACTCATTCTGGAATTTTTTGCTGGCTTGATCATGCGCAGGTCTTGTGCAGTCAACCTTGGTGGAATGAGTTTATGTGCAATGGCGCTATTACCTCTGGAACTGTTTTGAGGTAGTCTTCTGTAAACTGACTCTTACATTTTCTTTTGTCCTCTCTTCTGAGATAATCCCTGCACCTTGAGAGGAAATAGTTAAGGAAATGAATAGTTACCCTCATTGGGAGGAAAGGATAACCAATCACTCTGATTGGATTTAAGATCTGCTCTATAAGGCAGAACTCATGCCCAGTACTGTTAACTGTGTCAAGAGTCCATGGATGGGTAGGTAACAAGCCCTTGAGGAAAACCTACTATTATTTTCTAATCAGACATGATAGCAAACTGCCCTCTAAATACTTATCTTTACACTCATAGATTAATACAGCTCTCAACTCTCATCGGAGAAGCTCTTTTTGTAGTAGGTGGAAAATAATTAATTCAGAGATTCATAACTGGCCAGAGGACAGAGAATATAAGACTGTGAAGTGCTTAGCCCTAGATGGGACAGCTGGATTAGCATTTTTAACCCAAAGAGAAGGAAGTTCTGGTAATAACTCTTGAGATGTAATTCCAAGCAACTCTATTACGTCAGTCGACACATAATCCTCAAGTACAGCCAGGACCAATCCCTCTTCTGAGGGCTTCATTTGATAGTGACAATAAGAACATCAATCAATCAGTCTTTCCTAAGCACTCTTGACTTTCAGTAAAAACAGCAGAGGTGGACCATCATTTTACTACCATAGGCTTGGTCTTTCTCTGTTCCTTTTAGTGGTTGACGTGAAATCCTAGTTTTCTGTTTAATTGCTTAGTATTTTGAGTGTCCGAATAAAATGAAGATTTCTTCAATAATTTGAGGCAAATCTAAATCATTGTCATATTTTTTCCTAGAGGATATATAGTTTACGATTGTGAATTTCACAAGTTGATCCTCCCCCTACTCCATGGCCTCAAACCCATGGGCTCATGCATGTTAGGCAAATACTCTGCCACCGAGCTCCACATCCAGCCCTGTCTAAGTTTTCATTCTTAGGGTCTTCAGTTGTTATGGTCATGACGGTTACTTCCAAACACTTGAATTAGCTTCATGATTCTGGCAAAGAAGGGTCTAAGTGCCCTAAGTGGTTGCATACGATCCCAGAACCTTGGCCAGAAACCTTCTGTAGTATTAACTGATCTTCCAGTATAAAAATAATAATTGATGCTATGTTAGTGTGTATCAGTCTTTTGATTCCTTACTTATTAAACATTTAGAAGAATTGAGGCAGGTCATGTTGTATAGCCTTGGTTAACCTGGCACTTGCTACGTAGCTTGGGCAGGCTCTCATGTGCTGGGATTACAGGCATTTGCCACCATCCCTGGATCAAACATAACCTCCTGAGCTTTTTGATGTTTCCTACTGTCCTCAGGTGTGTGATGCTTAATTTTATGTTCAATTCGACTATTCCAGATCAGAGGTGCCTAGATATTTCGTCAAATATTACTCTGGGTATTTCTGAGAGAATGTCTTGGATGAAATTAACATTTAAAACTACAGACTGAGAACAACAGACTGTTTTCTTAAATGTGAGTGAGCTTTATCCAATCAATCGAAGAGAATGAAAGGCAGCCTATCTCACAGGATCCCACCATTGTCTAATGACTTCCTACCATGAGTTCCTTTGTTTAAAAAAAATGATAATAAAAGGCTGACTTGAGGTATGAGCAAATTTTCCTGTCTGGTGACCTTTGCACCTGCCTGGTGACCTTTGCACCTACTTGCCGACCTTTGGAGTGGGACTCAAGACTCTTCTTGGCTCTACAATTGCTTCTTGCCTTACTCTTGAACTGGGACCCTGACTCTGTAGATTTTTGGATTTATCAACCTCTGTGATTTTAGGCCTGTTCCTTGTAGTAAATCTCTCTCTCTCCTCATAGTTGTGCATATATATCTAATATATATATTTAATATGTATTATATATCTTATTGATTCTGTTCATGTAAAAAAACCAATGAGTAATAGGTAAAAAAAAAACCCATGATGCTCATTATATTTCCAGCCTTTCTTCTTCTTGTTATTTCCTTCATAGATACAGATTTTAAGAAAGTAGATTGAAATTTGTGACAGATGTCACAGTAGCATGATCTATATCAGAGTGTCTCAGGACCAGCACTACAGACATTTTAGGGAACAGTGGCCTGTCCTGTGCACTGGAGGATGTTTGGCGTCACCGCTGGCCTCTAGCCCTGTGATGCCCCCAGTTGTATTGACCAAATGTGCCTTCTAGACAGTGGCTGGATTTTCTTGGGGGGCAAATAGCCATGGTTAAGAACACTGGCAAACAGCCTGTTGTTAGGATTCTGCCACTCCAGCTATATGACCGCACATGTGCACTTCAGTAGCTAAGCAAGGGGTCTTACGTCTTACGTCATCAGTGCAAATGCGTGCAGTGTGGTCACATAATCAGTGCATGCGTGGTGTAGCTCTGTAAGCCCACCTGCGCATGTGCAGGGGGATCCTTAAAAAGCCGGACACAGACTCCCTCCCGCTTGTGCTTCTTCCCAGGGCTGACCACACTCTTTGCTCTTTTCTGTTCCCGGCTCCAATAAAGCTCTGATACTGGGTTTTGTTGTGGCTCATGACCTTTCCTCGCACGGTAACCAGAGCCACTAACCAGCGCCACTAACCGCGCTGCTTATTTAAAACCAACACCCGTGGCACAAATAAGGTCAGTTATGTAAATTAAGATGGGTTGTAGTTAAAATAACTTTAAACAAGAGATTGATTAATTGCAAACAAGGGTTGACAAAGGGCATCAATCACAAAGGATTTGGAATCCACAGTGTGAAAATCAAGGCCACTCTCCACACTTTACCTCCTCCCACTTGAGGTACAGTCAAGAGGATGCCAAGTTTGTCTCCATCCTCATCTTTTCCGGCATCTCTTCATTATGGATTCTATCTTTCTAAAACCAGGATTAAAGCAAAGGCCTGCTCAAATAAGAAATACTTCCCTCATTTAACGTGTTCTCTGCCAACAGAGGTTTGTGGTTGATTTTTTTTTTCTTTAATGATAGAGCAATGTGTCAGGCTGACCTTGCAAAGGAAGAAAAGGGTAAGTAAGCATGGCATATTTCCTGAGAGGACTGTATTCAGTGTGGTCCAAAATGAGGTGAGACATCAGTGGCTTTCATTGATGTTTTCTGATCTTTCGAGTTAGGGTCTTGCTATGCAGCTCTAGCTGAGCCCCAGTTCACCATGTTGTTGCCTCAGCCTCCTGAGTACTAGGCTTAGAGGTTTATGCTACCATTTCTGACCAGATAAACCAGGAAACAGGAGAAAATAATGAAGAGACATTGAGTAACTATGAGGATCTATTTGATGTGTCTTCCAGCGAAATCATAGTCCCAGTGATCCAATCAAACTCATGCTTAGGTGGTTGCTATTAACATGGCTAACCAATTGGCTTTAAGTAAGGTGAATCATTCTGGACCAGTGGTTCTCAATACTCCTAAAACTTTGATCCTTTAATACAGGTCTTCATGTTGTGGTGGTCCCTGACCATAAGATTATTTTCATTGCTACTTTATAACTATAATTTTGCTACTATTATGAATTGTAATACAAATATCTGTTTTTCTGATGGTCTTAGGCGACCCCTGGGAAAGGGTCATTTACCCTCCCCACAGGGCTCGAGACCCACACAGGTTGAGAACCACTGTTCTAGATAATCTTTTGGGCATATCCACTCAGTTGAAAGATATTCTTTTTTTTTTTTTTATTTGAGGGCTGAGGACCGAACCCAGGGCCTTGCGCTTGCTAGGCAAGTGCTCTACCACTGAGCTAAATCCCCAAGCCCCTGGTTAGCTTTCTTTCATGGACATAAAATACCTAAGAAAATCAGCTCCAAGTAACAAATATTTATGGTTGGCTCATGGCTTCAGACTTTTCAGTTCATGGTCATTGGATTAACTTGTATCTGAGCCTATGGTGAGGCAGAACATGGTGGTAGAGAGCAAGCAGGCTGGTTATCTCAGGGTCAGGGAAAGGATGGGGCTTGGAATCCTGATAGCCGGCTACTTCCTTTCAAAGGGCATTCAGTGACCCACTTCTTTCAACTAGCCTTCTGTGGTGTTTTGAGTAAGAATGTCCCTCCACAGGCTCAGGTAGTTTGAATACATGGTCCCCAGTTTGTGGTGCTGTTTGGGGAGGCTTAGGTGGTATGGCCTTGCTGGAGGAGTTATGTCGTGGGGGTGGGGTGTGGTGTGTGGGCTTCGATAGTTAAAACCTGGGGACAACTTTCAGTTCTTTCTGTTTACCACCCTTGGTCGAGCTGTGAGTTCCTGGCGCCCTGCTCTGGTTGCTATGACTCCTGCTGGCTGTCATGCTTTCCTTCCATGCTGGACTCCTAGCCCTCTGGACCCTTATGCTGAAAATAAACTCCCTTTTCTATATGTCCTTGGTTGTAAGTTGTCTTGGTCATGGTATTTTATTTCAGCAACAGAAAAACAACAAATACAATTTTCATCACCTGTAATTGTGTCCCCAGCTGAGGAGCAAGACTTTAATTGATAAGTTGTTGAGGGGAATAGTCTGCATTCAAACGATAACAAAAAGGCTTTAAAGAGAATGGAAAATTTTCTGACAAAGGAGAAATTCCACCTGTGGGTGGTAGGATAGGCTCCTGTCTCCAGCTGCCAACCCACAGGCTGACCCCATGGATATCAGACTTACCTAGCCAGGCCTTCAGCCAATCTCTCTCACTTGCCCTCCCCTTGCCCTCTATCCCTGCTACCCTGGTAGAAGTCCCGATACAGTCACCCTAAATATTCAAAGGGGCTTGCAATGGGAGCGCTTCCGCCATGGTTATTGTCCCAGTACATAATGAGGGCAGGACCCTCTCATTTATTTTGTTTTCCTCCTGGAGGCTGGCACATGGCTCTCCATAAACGATGAGTTGAATAAAATCATTGTTTGTGACCATTACAAACAGCTCTAGGGGATATGAAACAGTATCTTTCCGCTAGGAAGTGGGTAAATTATTATGAAAAAAAAGGCACCGTTTAGCTTCAGAAAAAGCATTATCACCCTGTTGAAAATCTAAGAGGTAGGGGACAAGTGCATCAATAAATTCATGAGCCTGGTGTGTGCATGCTGATGTCCCCTTTGGGTTTGCCTCCTGAACTGTACCCCAGGCTTCAGGGGAGTCTGGGTAGTGTTATTCGCGCTGCATTTAAATTACTTCCCTGCTTTCTTTCCTGTTATTATTTCGTCTTCATAAACATCATTCTCTCTTTTTTCTATTAAAAATAGTTTACTGTTTTGGTAAAATTAATATATGCATATTAATAAGTTGTATCTTCACAAAGCTCTTTTTTTGGAAAAAAATTTGGGACTATCCATTTTATTTTATATTTACTTTTTTTTTTTAATCCTGGAAACAGCCCATTAAACTGGTGGGGAAATGGTTTGGGGACTATTTTCATTTATTTAAACTTTTTGCATTGCTGGGGATGGAGCTCAGGGTTTGAGTGCATCTCTCCTCTAGCCCTGGTTTCCGCAATCCTAAGGAGCTAGTCTGCCTGATGGGAGGCTTTCTGAAGAATAGATTCTAGTTTGCTCTTCTCTTTTTACTGATTTCTCTCCCTTCCCTCCGTTATCTTCCTCTTCTTCTCCCTCTTCTTCCTCTTCCACTCTTCCTTTGTGTGTTTTTCTTTTGAGACAGGACTTCACTCTGAAGCCTAGGCTGTCTCAAACTGTCCTGCTTCAGCCCCCCCAAGGGTTAGAGTCACAGGTGTGCCCCACCACTCCTGGCTCCAGGCTCTTTCCTTTCTTGGTGAAAGACTGTGGAAGCCATTCTATTTTATCTTGTTTTGTTGCCAGTGTTTTTCAGCTCAGCCCAGTGAAGCATGTCTTTTTTTTTTTCTCTCTCCTTAGGCACACCTCAATTGACATTTCATGCCTGTTTAACGGCTTTTCATTGATTTCGGATGACAATAATTTTTGTTGAGGAAAAGATCATGGGGTTCGGGGCTTTGGTCTGGCCATTGGCTACTGTACCATTTGAAGTCTGCAGGAGGGAGTACTCGGAATAGGCAGAGGAGTGACACAGGTGACCCAGTCCAAGTAGAAAGGTACATCCATGCATGCAGCTGAGCCATCATTAGGGAAATATTTAAGGACGAAGAATGCGCGTGGCCTCTTGGATCTCACAGCTTTTGAGGGGACAAATGACTCAAAATGCACACTTTTCTTCACCTTTGTATAGATGTAGAAGCACCAAGAATGTCATTGCCTTTCATTGTGTAGTCAAAACACAGAAGCAAACCATGTCACACTGAAGACAACAAAATGACAGACCCATTTAAATCCTGGTTGACCAGACTTCAATACTGTGGAGAACAGTGGAGAAGGGTCGTCACTGTTGGCATTTTAAAACCCCACTTCACTTCTTTAGCCTTCCAGTGATTCCTGTGCACTGAAAACAGTAATAACCCGGTTGACATCTGTCTGCTGTGGTGTCGTATGCTGGCCATGGCCATGTTTTCTCACTTGTCTTTGAGCCCATGCTGTTCAATACTTCCTGACTGACTACCTGCAAATGGCTTGCTATGTACCTCCCGGGTCTGGCTAGCTCATAAATGGACAGACTCACTTTCCCTTGGCTCTGTTTTCCTTTCTTTGAATTGCAGTCAAATGAGGGGAGTTTGGAGGGTAGTTGCGTTCTAGATCTCTTCTCATGGCTGACCACTATAATAAAGACCAAGTGGGACAGATAGCAACTGCCTTTCTCCAGCCAAATGGGATGTGCTAAATTATAAAAGCTATTTAGAAAAAGATACATAAAGATGTTATGTGTTCTTAGTGGTGTAGCTGGAGAGTTTCTCTCTGGGTCCCGACAAGTCCCTGTAGACCCGCAGCCCACTTATAAAATAAACACACAGGTGCTTATATTATTTAAACTGTTTGGCCTAATGGCTCAGCCTTCTTGCTATCTAGTTCTTATATCTTAAATTAACCCATATCTATTACTCTGTAAGTTGCCACGTGGCTCGTGGCTTACCAGTACTTTACATCTCATTTTTCATGGCGGCGACTGGCAGCGTCTCTCTGCCTCAACCTTCCACCTCCCAGACTTCTCCTCCTTCTTGTCCCGCCTACACTATCCTTCCTGCCTGGCTACTGGCCAATCAGTGTTTTATTTATCAATCAATCATAGCAACAAATATTCACAGTATACAGGACATCTCACACGTCAATCAGTCATAGCAACATATATTCACAGTGTACAGGACATCCCACAGCATAGTGTGGTGTGGTGCATGCTGGAAATTCATACCTCCCAGTAATCAGGATGCAGAGGTTTCAAGAAAGAATTCCAGGTGAGCCTGAGCTGCATAGTGAGACTCTATGTCAAAAAACCCAACCCAACCCAAACAACAAACAAAAGAAAGTTGCATAGTCTTTTTAAAAGATCACCTTGGTAAACTGTATAATAGTTCTATGACACCGAGAGGCTAGGATAGCTACTGAATTGAGTTTTGGCAATGGCATGATTGATAGAATTAATGTGTTCCTTTTTGCTATAATATATAGCCTAGGAAAATTTGAAATGCTAATTCTGATTACATACTTTTTCTAAGCAGCCACCCAGTACAAAAAGGTGCATGAGGTGTTGTGAATTTGTCTTTGTCACAATTTAAAATGGTTATCCCACCGTAACTTTACATCTCAACTTGGATCCACATTCAAGCATTTCTCTAAGTTCACGCTGGTGCGTGCAAGTGTGCCTGTGTTATCTGGCCTGGTGAATAACTTCCTATTTATTTTTATGTCTTTAAATTAGGGGAAGTGTGGAGACATATCAGGCCCTTGGAGAACTCAGAAGGGCCCTCCCAACTCTCTGGAGCACATCAGATGGCTTCATGTCAGGGAGTTTCTGCTGATCCAGGTGACCCAGTTCACCCAAACCACTTGCAGGGCATGGAACAGATTCAATAGAGAACCAAGTGCAAGCCCTTTAAACACCATAGCACCACTGTAAAACGGCGGAGGAGGCTGATTGTAGAGGACAATACACAACACATTTGGAAAAGTTAGAAGAAAGACTTCTTTTTGTCATTATTCTGGTGATTGAACCAAGGGCCATGTGCATGCTGGGCAAACACTGTACCATAAAGATATACCCTCTAGTTTCAAGGACTGCTAAGGTTTTAGTGTACAGAAATGCCGGGGTGACATCGGGTTGTGGCTGTGCATGTATTCACAGAGCCACGGATCAGAAAGCCAAGACCCAACATAGGAATCTTTAAAGACTGCCCCTGCTAACATGCTCGTCCTACCCAGGCCCCACCTCTTCCACATTTCATGGCCTCCCCACAACACCACTTCCAGCTGGGAAATTTGTCCCAGTGTAGAGGGGGCATTTCAGATTCCAACTCAAGTGTCATTAAGCTTAAGACTTCATTACCAATGTTAACAACACTCAGAGTTGGAAGCAAATGAAGAAAATACTATTAAATATGTCAGTGGGGCCTGAGAGGAGATTAAGGATCAGTTGTGGGGAAAGTGAGAATGGAGGAAACAGGAATGGGGAATTTTCTTTGAGAAGGGTAATTAATTACTAGAAGAAAGCATTCAGAAGGGTAAAAATCCATTATTCTAATGAGTTGCTAGAATTTCAGACAGAGGGCTCCACAGTTGTTACTAAATCCTGCTCAGCATTTGCTGGGTTTGAGAAGTGAAGTAACTGCGTTGTGCGGACTATGGGGTTTCTTTTTATGTCTTCAAAGTTATTAATCCATATTCTCTAGAAATCATTCAATACAGGGCCCGAGTCTTGCTGTTCTCTCTGCTCCAATCCTTGTCGATGTGGAGCCAGAAAAGCACTTCCCAGTTTCATCTCTCTTTCTGGGATTGAACACTGGGACAAAGGCTACTTAGGGGAGAAAGGTTTATTTTAGCTAGGGTACCAGGGCCCAGTCCCTCACGGCAGGACAGCCAAGGCAGCTGACCTTGAAGCAATAACTCACCCACAGAGACAGGGGTAGAGAGGGAGGGCATGCACTACAGTGCCCAGCTTGTTTCCTCTCTGTTTTATACAGTTGGGGACCTGAACCAGGGGAATGATGTCTTCCAATTTTAGGTTGGGTTTTCCCACATCAATTCATGTGATCAAGACAGTCCCCGCAAGCTGGCCAATCTACTGTAGACAATCCTTCATCGAGACTCCTTTCTAGGTGGTTATAGATTGTGCCAAACCGATAATTAAAACTAACCATCACAGGCGTGGAGGAGGGGTGTGTTCAATAGTACTACGGTTAGGCCTGTCTGTTAACGAGCCTGATGTAGGGATTCGAGGGCAGGGGATGTTAGAGTTGGGTGTCTCCTTTCTCAGCTGAGGTAGGCGGGGGTAAAACAGTTTCCTCAGGATCAGGAAAATGGAGCTCTGGGTGTATTCCAAAATGGGCACTCTCTCCTCCAAGGCAAGTAGGAAGGATTCTTCTTTAAATCTTCACAGTGGGAACCGGAGAGAGCATCTGGAAATAAGGGGGGAGGGTCCTCTGAGACTATGCCCCTTATGATTTTTTAACTCTCACACTTGTTCACACTGAGCCTTTGGCAACTATAGTTGGACTTGGCTCTAGGTGTAAGCTGCTTCCCCTCTCCTCTGCTTTGGAAGTGTTGACTTTATGTCTGCCTGGCCCCCAGCAGTTCCTCTCATGACCTCAATTCTCCTAAGATGACTTCTTGATTTTCAGTCTGTTCTTCTTTTTTTCCTCTATAGATGGGGGTGATGACTTCCAGACTCACATATCAGACCAGATACCAGACCATTATTGCTATTGTTATTATTATTACCACCACCATCATCATCACCATTACTAATATTAGTTTGGCATTTTGAGGAAGGGTCTCATCTGGCCAGCTGCTCTTGAATTGGCTATGTCCGGCCTTGAACTCCTGATCCCCCTACCTCCACCTCCTGAGTGCTGGGATTCCAGGCGTGTGCCACTGTACCTAGCAGAGGCTGTATGCTTCTTAATCACTTATAGGTTGCTCATAGACAGGAAAATTAGTCCTTCAATTTGATATGCACAGTTTGTTTTCCTCTACCTTTGAAACTTTGGAATGTGTTTCCTCCCGTGCAGCTATATTTTGTGTGTGGCTACATTTTTCAACATTCCTTTTCAGGCGTTTGAATTCTGCAATCCAATTAGAAAGGCTTTTACCACTCGGAGTGTAGAGGAATTGCTCCATTGTTTCTTTTAGCACTTGTTACAATTTCAGTTTACACTTAAGTATTTGCTCCAGTTGACCACTAAGCTCGTGTCCAGTGTGAAGGAAAATTCTTCTCCCCAGTTTTCTCTTCCGTCCTCTTAGAACCAGTTATAACTAGTTTATTCTCCTCATTAATGCTCTTATATTAAATTCTGACGTGTACTCAGCTTTTTAAGAAACTTATAGACTATCCCTGCTCCATCCAGTTATTTGTATGATAATGCTGTGTTTTAGTTACTGGAGTTTAAAAACACTTGAAATTAGTGTATGACTAGTTAACCTCAGTTAAACTCTCATCTTTGTTCTTGTCAAAATTTGTCAGTTGAGTTTTCAATATTATCTTTAGCATCAATGTGGCTGATAAAACACTTCATTGCTACTTTTATTGGAATCATGGTAAGCTTTTAGATTAATCCAGGAGGGATTATATTTTTCAAAATTGAGATTTTTTTTTCTATTTAGAAATACCACATGCCCTTTTATTTGTTCCAGTCTTCTGTGTCCATAGGGAGATTTGAAAGCATTTATTTATAAGGTTCCTGCAGGTTTTTAAAAAGTTGTTCTGGGACTCTTCTCTCTCTTATCCCTTCCCTTCTGTAGTAACCGGGTTCTCTCTCTCTCTCTCTCTCTCTCTCTCTCTCTCTCTCTCT
>CABHPH010160123.1:13941-39049 GCA_902168325.1 Peromyscus nudipes | reverse complement strand
GCCTGACAACTGTCTAAGCAGACACAAAATGACCTCAGCACAATATAGAATTGCCTTAGTCACTTCAAAGTGACTTTGCTCAGTGAGCCTTGTAGAAGTCAGTGATGACTTTAAAATACATACTATCTTATATTAATATTAATATATATTAAAATACATTATATATATATATATATATATATAGAGAGAGAGAGAGAGAGAACTAAGATTCTCTCTGGGAAAATAACAAAATAAACTAAGGTATAGAAACATGTCTTAGGAGAGACAGATTAATGGATTGTATGATTGATTTTGCTTTAATATTGTAAGTAACAATGGAAATTCTTTCTGAGAGGTAAGGTTTAGCTAAAGAACTGTGGGAAATACGTTATTATTAAAGCCATTCTGTGTGTTAGGAAGGAATTAACTCTGATATCTCAGAGTGGTGCTACTTACAAGGCTTCTCACTTTTGATCATTGTATCTTGAACTTGAGTTGGTCTGTTTTTTCAGCTTTCTACTCACCAAGGCTTTAAGGTGGAAAACAGTGTTACAGTGTCTGAACTTGCTAGACCTTGTTCGACTGCCTAGAAGTACAAAGCTTTATTTCTTTCTGTGCTTTAGGAAGAGACTACGAAATGGCATATAGGATTTTGCATGTTATGACTTCAAGCTATACATATTCCTCCTGCTCACAGACTAGCAATCAGAGCCTATCTGGAAGGTGCATGTAATATGAAAGGGGCTACCAAGTAATATTTGACACATTAGTTTCTTTGTTCCTACCACAAATCACTACTTTGGTGGTATAAAGCAACATGTAGTTTCCCCCTATCTCTGGAATTCAGAAATTCTTAAATAGTGAATTAGAGTTTTGCTCTTCCTTGAGGCTCCAGGCAACAATACACTTCCCGATTTTCTAGTTCCTTAGGTAGACCTCACTCATTGCCTTAGGGCTCCACTTTCCATACAGTCTGCAATCTTTCCCCTCTAATTTCATAACCATCTTTATTTTCTCCAACTTCAAACTTTCTACTGGCCTCCTACAAGGAACTCTGTGATCATATTAGGATATCTAGATGAGGAATGTAGACTAATTAATCTGAGTAACATTTCCTTGGACACGTAAAATGATGTGTTACAGGTTCTCAAGGT
Organism: Peromyscus nudipes; assembly: GCA_902168325.1. Lineage (NCBI taxonomy): Eukaryota > Metazoa > Chordata > Mammalia > Rodentia > Cricetidae > Peromyscus > Peromyscus nudipes. The sequence continues at coordinate 37,916 of CABHPH010160123.1, read as the reverse complement.
TAGAATGTGTGTGTGCTGGAAAGAAGAGCATAGTTCTGTCTACCATCTGTGACAGGAAATGGCAAAGAACTTCCAATACTCAATTAGAGCCATGTGGAGATGGTTGTGGGTACAGCTCAGTTACTGAGCTCCTGCCTGGCAGGTGCATGATCTTCATGGGTTTGATGCCAATATGGGGATAATTATAGGTAAGGAAACAATAATTAAAATATTTTGAGTTTGTTAATATATTCATGACTCAACAAGGGAACAAAGAATGAATTATTAGAGAGAGAAACAGGAAATAGGAAAAGAAAAATTAAAAAAAAATAGGAGGGGACAATGGTGGGCATGTCTTTCCATTAAGCTAGAATGAAGATTAGGACATTACTACTAAATAAGACTTGAAACTACTGAAAAAGTAGATAATGCAATTTGACAATTGGCTGTAGAGTCTAAATAAAAGAATGGAAGAACATAGCAAATTGAATTAAAGACAGAAAACCATTAAATGCAATATCAATAAGCCGGAGAGCAAGGCTCAAATCTCATACACCTCACACTGTTGGCTATTTCGATTTTCATTATCATGCCAGTTTCCCTGGAGTGGCCAGGAGATTCCAGAAGCAAGAAAATTGAGTGTAGATGAACTGAGTTTACCTAATCACAGATACCTTGTGGGATATTAGGTCAGATGTTTGCCCAAACTTACTGTCAAAATAATTAAAGAAGCATAGTGATTTATAGCAGCACACACTTATTTATTGTTCCTTATATATATTCAGTGTACAAGGTAAGTGAGGAAAGGTTAACGAAATGCTGTCAGGAGAAGGTGTTTGTATGAGTGCTATTTTTATTCACAAGAATCTAACTAATTAGAGACACCGCCAAATTTGCTAGCCTTTGACTTGATATTTAACCAACAGAGAAAGTAAACTAGAAGAATATAAATAGCTTTACTTGAAGAGTCTACTTCTACTGTGTGTTAATGTTCCTCACAGAATAGCTGCGATTACACTACTAATGAATATGTGAGAGTAGCCTTTTTAAATTTTGAAGAAGACATTTACCTGAAACATATTAAAATTATTCTCAGGGCTGAGGAGGTGGCTTACTGTGTAAGGGTGCTTGCAGCCAAGACAGAAAACCTGAGTTTGATTCTCAGAACCTATACCATGGAAGGAGAAGATCTACACTCTAAAGTTGTCTCCTGACCTTTACATATGCCATGATACAAGCACATCCAAACTCAAAAGTATACATACACACAATAAATGAATGCAAAAATTAAATAATACGTATTTTCTCTTTTCAATTTCATTTCAGTATCATTTTTTAGATGTATCTATTTTTATTACCTTTAAAGGATTTAATGTCTCTGAAAGGTGAGGGACAAAGAAATTGAGTGCTTCTTGAATACTGCCCCCTTCACATTTCATCAGGTGATTCCAAGAGTATTTGGTAAAATGCTTTCTACAATTGATTTATAGTACAGCCTAAATCTTAAAAGGAAATAAATGAAATCTTCACATACCTATTATTAAATGATGCTTGCAGTATGTGGCTACAGGTGGCATCACGGAATTTACTCACGCTCTATGTAGAATAACAAGGTAGCTCCTTAGCCAGTGCCAGCCCACTTTAAAGATATAGGGACTGAATCCAAATGTCCTGGTATAGTTCAAGCAGAGGGGGCTCTAGCAAAAACTTTGTCAGTATCACTTTTGTTGTTAATTTTTGAGATGGTGTTGTAATCTCACCTTTTTTACTTTCCTTTGCTCCCTCCAACCTGCTTATTCTTCCCGTTCTCTCTCAGAATCACGGCCCTTCTTTATCAATAGCAATCACAGCAAGCAAATGTGTATTTGGTTGTCATGAAGTATTCTAACACCAATCTCTACTTTATAATCCTATAATATGTGTCAGATAAATCCAAGTTCTGCTTCCATCCAAACCATAAATGTGTAAGACTTTTATGAATGTTTAAGTCATTATCCAATTAATTTGTCACAAATTATCTCTATAATCATCAAAGACATTTGATGTTTACATGATAGTCCAGAGCCAATAGCAAGGGACTCACTCAACAAACATCCTTCTAATCCTGGGTATAAATATCTAAGTCTGGGTAGTAACTCATATTTTTTGTGAATTTTCTGGCAACAGAAACCAGAGTGTTTCCAAACTAAAACTCATTGTAACTTTTTGAGCCATAGTTTTGTTTAAACTCTTTCTGAACATATTTTTCTTTCTAGGCTCTGTAACCTCCTGGGAGTTGCAACATCCTAATTTTTCTTCTCAATGTATAAAATTCATGATTTATTTGACCCAATTTAAAAACTATCCTGTTATCTTGGGATTTTTCTTATCAAGTTTATGCTGTAGCTCAATTTCTTTCTTGCTTGATTTTATCCAATTAGCCAAATCTCCCCATGGGTTTCTTGCTTTTAGTATTTAGATGCTTATATGCCTTTTTTTTTTTTTGCTTAAGTATTAGCATTTAATGAGACCAAGTGAGAATCTGTAGAAAGATCTGTGCATATGATAATGGAGACCTAGCACTCCAATTTAAATGCAATCAAATATGGCTAAAACATTTATAACAAGTCTAGTGGCTTAGTGTATAAGGCAGTTGCTGCCAAGCCTTGACATACATGTATGCCATCTCACCTGAGTACACACACACACACACACACACACACACACACACACACACAATACATACACACAAACAATAAAAAATAAATGAGTAAATCTAAAACATTTATAACCAATCACATATTCTAACATTCCCATTATCACTCTGAAATATTTATATTTTCATTAAACCTATCTTAGTAGATTGGACCTTTAATCTGACATACTGGATATTGTGCCCCCCAAATAGTTCTCATTTTCTGTACAAATAAATGTTCTGAAAATAATTTATTAAAAACAAACCACAAGATTCTATTTTAAATATATATAGATTTTAAAGGATATGTTTATATGTTTTTTACATTAAGATATAAAAACTCTTTAAATGTCTCTGTGTGTAGGTGTTATTTCAGTGCATTTTATTAAGGGTCTAGGCATTTAACGGAAAAAAAGTATTCGTGCTAAATTTATAAAACAATAGTAGAATAATGATAAAAAGTGTTTATTTTGAAGTCAAGAATTTGTTTATATAAAAGTCTTCTTTAAAATGTAATACTCTTTCTGGGAAGTTGCAGCATTTACTCATTTATCACACAGAATGTGGTACACAGCTCTAATCACTGTTTCCATTTACTAGGATATATTTAAATCCACAACTTGGGTTTTCTTTTGCTTTCTGTTTTGGTGAATGGTAACCTTTGGTCTTAACTTTTAGCTTCTATAACCACTTCTAGTCCCAGGAAATTAATCCTAGAACTACCTGCCCTATAATTGATTCCTGAGATAGATGGGTTCTAGGAATCAGCCGACTCTGATGCAGAGCAAGCTTTGTTCTAAAGGCAGATTCTGTCTTCTGAAAATGTCTTAACCTTTTCTCTATAAGGATGTTTGTTTCCCAGAAATGGAGCTATTGTTTTGCCATTTGACATGGTTATCTTTCTGACTTGGTCTGATTATTTAACAGCAAGAATATACAGAATAAGGAAATACAAGGAAGAAGAAGTTCAAAATGTAACAGTGCTCCTTTAAAGTTCTTTAAATTGAAAGATTCTGTCTTTTTTATTTAATATTTTTATTTTATAATTAATTTCACATATCAGCCACAGATTCCCTCATCCTCCCCCCTTCCCCTTCCACTCCCCCAGCCTTCCCCCCCCCAATCCACCCCCATTCCCACCTCCTCCAAGGCAAGGTCTCCCCTGGGTAGTCAGCCCAGTCTGGTAGACTCAGCTGAGGCAGGTCTAGTCTACACTTCTTACACCAAGACTGAGCAAAGTGTCTCAGGATAGGCTCCAGACTCCAAAAAGCCAATCAATGCACCAAGGACAGCTCCCAGCTCTACTGCCTGGGGTCCTCCCAAACAGTTCAAGCTAATCAACTGTCTCACTTATCTAGAGGGCCTGGTCCAGTTCCATGGATTCTGTCTTTTAAAATGGATTTTGGGGTAGTTCTTTTTCCTTCAAAAACATCAGTACTGGATATGAGAAGGGAATAGCTCTAATGTAGAAGTAGTCAGAGGGCACATGTGGGTATATCCCAACTACCTTTCACTTTTGAGTCATTTGCACATGGGAAATATGACTGTGCATTGCAATAAAAGAATGATTATGTGAGTGTATATATACACATACATACAGATATATTCATCTCTTTGTGCAGAAATGTGAATACTTGTAGATGCTAAAACATTAATGTTATAATAAACTCTCTTTTAATGTGTGGTAGAGGAGTAATGATAAGTTATATATCTGCAACAGTGAAGTTGTTCTGTGTCATATCATTCCCTGGTATATAGCAGAAGGACTCTAAGTTAGCATGCCACAGAGATAATCGCACATCCATGTTTATGGCAACACTCATCACAACAGCTTAGACATACATCAACAGGTGAATTGGAAGAGAAAACATTTATATTGATACAACGGAGCTTTATTCAACCTTAAAAAAGAAGCATTGTGTCACTGAAAGAAAATAGGTGCATCTGCATATCATCATGTTGAATGAGATTAGCCTAAATCAAAATGACAAAACTCATGTTTTATCTTAAATGTGTGTATTTATTTGTATTATATCAATATATAATACCTATATGTGTATTCACATGTATTAGCTCCCCAGATAGCCAAAGATGTTTTTCTTAGTTTAATGTGCAACGTTTTCAGAATTATCTATGCTTACTAGCACGTAAATGGTATTTAGATATCCTCGTGTTCACATGTATATTTAGTTTTAAATCTAAAAATAAACCATTTAGTGGATAAAGATTATCTTGGTTTATTTTCTGTGTATGTGAGTATGTGTACACATTTCTGTGTGTGGATATGAATCTGTGGGTATCCTACCATTCATGTGGAGGACAGAGAACAACCTTGAGTGTTACTTGTCATCCACCACCTGGTTTGAGGAGGGATCTCTCTTATTGTTCACCATTACATATGCCAGGACACCTGCATATGTCCAGAACTTCCAGACACTACCCTGTCTTCACCTCTTATCTCATCATAGGAATTCTGAAATTACAGAAACATGCTACTGTGCCCTTCTTTTTATGGGTTCTGGGGATATGAAATCAGGCTCTCATGCTTACACAGCAAAACTTTATTTACTGGACCACGACCTCAGATCAATTAAAAATAATATTTTAAAAGCAAAACTTGCATGCATATTTATGGATATAAAAGTCAATGTAGGAAGAGGGTATTTTTCTGAGGAAAATGAACACCAGGAGGTCATGAGAGTTGAATATAGGTAAGTAGGATCAGGATTGGAGTTCTGCACATTTCTGTTTTGCAGAGAACCCAGAATTGGATTCAAGAACTCATATCAGGCAGATTACAACCTCCTGTAACTCCAACTGCAGGGGATGAGAGTCCCTTTTCTTGCCCTTCTAGGTAACTACCCTCTGTTCAGATACAGGTACACATGATTACAATAAACTCTTTAAAAAAAATAAAAACTCTGTAAGTAAAATACCATGGTAGATATGTTGGAAAATGTTACAATGAAGTTCATTAGGTAATGGTTTTCATGATTAAAAGAATAAAGAACTGGAGTAAGTTAGAATTTGTTTTTTTTTCTGCTAAGTCACTATTATTCACTTTTTACTTAACAATATGTTATATTGCAGATATTCCTATATTTTACATATAATTTTCGACTGAAATGTCTAAGAGGATATTAAGTTTTAAAATGAAGTTTAATCCAGATCCACTATATTTTTACAATTTCTTTGTAATAGAATTCCCATTTATTTTCCTCCTTACAAAATTACTTTGACCTAAGCTTCTTTAGAATTTTTAGAATTTTTTAAACCCTAACAGCCATATGATTTCAGTGCTTAAATATTTCAATCATATGACCAAGCTGATAGCAAAATGACTTTGCAGAGTTTTTTCAATACATATTTCTCTGCTCCCTCTGATTGTACTAAATAGAAAAAAATCCACAAATAATGAACTGACCAGGATATCAAATTAAGTATCTGTTTGATTGAATGAGAGGCGGAAAGTGAAATCTTTTGTACTTAGGTATGTTGACCATGCATTGGCCATTTCCATATTAGAACCTAAACAAAGTGTGTATTGTTTTTTATACTTACATGAATATAAACTGTCTGTGGGATACTGAAGAAAGAAATTGAGGAAGACACAAGAAGATGGAGATTTTCCATGCTTATGGACAGGAAAAACTGGTCTTGAAAAATTACTGTCCCATCAAGAGTCAACACAATCCCAATAAAAACACAAAGGCCTATCTTCACACATATTAAAAACACAATCTCCAAATTTATGCAGAGGCAAAAATGACTAAGTGTAGGCGAAGTATTCCTGAACTCAAAGAATACTGCAGGAGGTATCACCACACCTGATTTCAAATTATACTACAGGGACATTGTAATTAAAATATAGAATAATGGAATTGAATGGTGGACCCAAATGTAAGTCCATGAAATTCCATCTACATGATTTTTGACAAAATGTCAAATATAAATATTGGAAAAAATATGTCTTCAAAATGGCGCAGGAAACATATTTCAACATGGAGGAAGACAAAGAGCCTACCTAACCCTGCGTAAAACTCTACATATAGATCAAAGAGCTCAAGATAAGGTCTTGAAACTAGTGTCTTAAAAAATAGAAAGTACACTTCAAGTTATGGGCACAGGTAAGTACTTTTGAAATAGGACTCCAACAGTGCAGAAAAAAAGACCAACAACTATCAGATGGGAACTCATGAAAACAAAAAGCTTCTGTACAGAAAAAAAAAAAAAGGAAAACTGTCAATTGAGTAAAGATGTATCACACAGAGTGGTAACAGTATATTTCAGCTATACCTCTGTCATGGAGCTTCTGTCTAAAATAATTATAAGAACTCAAAAATTAAACATCAAGAAAACAACCTTCCAATTATAAAAAGTCAACTATTGAAATTAATACAAATTCTCAAAAGAATAATTACAAATAGCTAATAAACACTTTGAAAAGTCTTCATCATCCTTGGTCATCAGAGACATACAGATTTAAATTAGGTTTTTAATCTACATTACACATTGAAATGACCATCATCATCGCTATAAATAGCAGCAAATGCTACTGTGGATGTGAGGAAAGTGACTCTTATACACTGTTGGTGAAAGTGTAAACCAGTGAAGGCACTTTAGAAATCAGTCTGAAAATTTCTCAACTATATAAACATAGAAATGCTATAGAATCTAGCTATATCACTCCTGGGCATATAACCCAAAAACTTTATATCTTACTACAGAGATATTTGTGCATCTATGGTCATTGCTGTTTTTACCAAAACATATTGAATGCAACAACCTAGATGTTCATGAACTGATGAATGAATTATAAAAATGTGGTACATATATTCATTGGAAAATTATTCAACTATAAAAATTGTGATACCATGAACTTTCTGAAAATGCCATATAGATTGGTTGCAGGACATACTAAAGTTAATTTTTAACAGAGCAAGAAACGCTCTCCCTGCTCATTAGCTTTCATGGTGCTGGATGGTGGTACAAGGCTGTGACAAGAAAAAGGCATAATTGGTGTTTTCCATCAATGGACCATGCAAGTCATAATGCTGTGCTGCCAGGCAAGATGTCCCACTGGTGCACCAGTGACAAGATTCTTTATGGGAGTAATCAACTGTGTTCTTTTGTTGTAATTTATGGCTGGTCCATAGGAAGCAATTCGATTTTATGTTTGTTAAAATACTCGTGGTCAAACATATGGCTAGGAAAATCATAGGCCCTTGAACTGGGCAACTACTATTGACATTTTGCTAAATGATCACGTTGTAAAGCTGCCTCTTAGATATTTGTGTTGATACATTTGTGCTGTTATCAACCTTGGTCAAAGAATCTTTTGATTACATAGGGCAGTGGTTAACAGAGTTAAAGCAGAGACTCATAATTGTTCAAATTTCTGAGAACAAATTAGTATGAGTGCTCAGCTATAGATTAGACATTTACATCATTCTTTCAGCATTGCTCAGGGAAAATTGTGGAAGAGGAAGAAGAAAGAGTCCCAGAGCAGAAAATAGGGAATAATGACTCCAGGACATGACAAGGATGTTGCACAGATGTATTCACAAAATTTATGAGCTATGGTTATGTGCCAAAGATCAAGGTAGCTAAAAATTACAGCATGGAGTAAAGAGGAGGTTCAAAGGCACTACTTCTAACCAGTGAGCTATAGGCAGTTGATGGCTGCTAGGGGTGAGTAGGTCACAGTCTTTGGAATAAGGCCATTGATAGATTGAGCACACCACAGTGAATGATCCCACATCCATATACATATTGGCAGTACTAATTGGATCCAATGGTTTAAAATTAAAAGAGCAAATAAATAAATAAACAAATAAACAAACAAATAAATAAACAAATAAAATGGGTAGATAAATAAATAAACACAACAGGCTATGAGGTTCTGAGAAAGATGTATTTGGATATTGTGGGAAATGGAGACTGTTATGCTCAAGATACATTGCAGGAATACATGAAATTTTCCATGAATAGTAAATAACATAATTTTTTAAATTCCATACATGTATACTCATGCAAATAAATACTTAAGAGGCAAATACATAATGGAGGATAGGGAAATCTGATGAGTTTTCATTTAAAAACTTTAGTTCATATATAAACAATGATTGAATCGAAAATCAACATTACCATATTAAAGTAATAAATTCCTGGAGAGGATCTACAGATAAATGATCAAGTGAGCAACAGCATGAGTCAGCAGGCTCAGAAAATTTACATAATCTCAAGGCATGTTTCTATAAATATTTATCAATGGCAAAGGAAATTTACAGAGAGGCTTTGAGTTAATATCAGCAGTGGGACATGTCAACTCCACTTGTCTCCCAAAGTGATCCACCTGAAGTCACATCATCTCTGCTGTATGCTTCCCAGCATTGTCCAGTCTCAAAACTATATGAAGAATGAATGATATCTCAACTTGAAGGTCATCTCACCTGTCTTAATCAGAGATTCTATTACTAAATTACTCTATGACCAAAAGCAACTTGGGGAGGAAAGGGTTTATTTCACCTACACTTCCAGGTAATAGTCCATATCACTGAGGCAAGTCAAGGTAGGAACTTAAGTAGAGCAGGAACTTGGAAACAGGAAATTACTTAAAGGCCATGGAGGAATGCTGCTCATTGACTTTCTCTCCATGGTTTGCTCAGTTGTTTTCTATATCACTGAAGACCAACAGATCAGATGTGCAGTTACCCACAGTAAGCTCTCCTCCAAGACAGGTCATCAGTCAAAAAAAAATGCATCACAGGCTTCAATTCACTAGAACTAAGCCCTCAAAATGCTGGGTATCTGTTCTCTTCTGTCTTCTACTTCCCAGCTATCAAGTAATTGCTCTAGCTCTGCTGTGTATTCCCACCACTACTTATGACATGGATATTTGTATATCTATGCTCATTGATCTTTATCCACAACAGCTATGGAATGGAATCAAAGTAGATGTTCATCAACTCATAAATGGATGATAAAATATGGTACATATACAAAATGGAATATTATTGAACTGTAAGGAATAACGATACCATGTGCTTTCTAAAAATGCCATACAGTTTGGTTTCAAGATGTAGTAAAACTAAGCTTCAACATATCAAGAAATGCTCTTCTTGCTGATTAGCTTCCAAGATGCTGGATGGTGCTATAAGACTTTGGAGAGAAAAAGGCATAAATGGTTTTATTTATCCATGGAACATGCAGACTGTCATGCTGTCCTGCCAATATAATGCTGTAGAGGCTCAAAGACAGCCTTCTAGCACCTAGTACAGCCAAACAATCTAAACTTTTTAGTTTGAAATCAATTTTTTGGTCAAGTACATAAAAATGCCTGCTTGAAAATGTCTGCTAAAAAATTTCTCTAACTGTGCTTATTTTTTTTCATTGTGGCAAACTTTCAAAGTTCTTCCTAAGAACCAGATTTTAGGCTAACAGGAGGATGCCATAACTACTGCATAAAATCCTTCTAAGCAAGATTGAGCATATAAATTTTTGACACACATATGGACCATTTGAAAACATTAGCATTATTTTTTGTGGGAAACTATGATAGAATTTTATTTCATTTTTAATTGGGAGAGATGTAAGCTATATGTTTTCATTTTGTGTACTAGCTATAATAATTTTGTTGCCTCTGGCATACTCACAGCATTTAATCCTCAAAAAATTAGCAAAAGGTTTTGAAAATTGGTTTTTCTTTTAAGTATTGATGTTGCTTGAACATAAACAGTCTGCCATCATTGTGAATAAATGCAGCTAATGACAGGAAAGAAATGTGGCCTGTAAAGGAAATTAAAGGGAAAATTAGCATGGTTCTGTATTTTCTCTTTTACACTGAAAATGCGCTAGTGATGAATTGAGGTCAATATCTTATGTTTTATGTATTTGAAGTAGCTTATTTGCATAAATCAAAACGCTTAGTCTATCTGCTGAAAGTAAAATATAGCTTATTTCTATAAAGGACAAATCAACATGCAGTCTGTGTACACTTGAGAGAATGATGTTTTTCTCTAGAGCCAAAACATACTGTTCCTACCAAGACAATCAAAGCACAGAATAAGAGAGGAAATTCAAATTGAACCTGGCCCCAAGAAAGAAAATACATTTAGGGAGCAGAATCATATACCCTGAATTATACTTCAGTAGGCTAGCTGAGGCCATGGGTCTAAGAATTCCTGGTCTGTGAGGAGTGGGAGGAAGCAAGGGAAGAGCTTGATGCTTTCATGACAACCCAAGGGCTGGTGGAGGCTTGGATGAGAGAAAGCTTTATGATGTCTCTGAAATGAAGTAAAAATAGATTATTTTAAAGTTAAACACTTCCTAACTTTTCTGTTACATTCACTGTAAAATGTGGACAAAATAAATAAAAAATATTATTAAATGATCAATTATTTTATGCAATGATAATGGACAATGGAGACATTACACAGAGGTTATTTTCCCAGATGTCACAATGGATGAAATATTGTTGTACAGGAATACATGAGATTCAAATAATACAAACACATTCATTATTGACCTAAAAAGATTCACAGAGGAATTTGTTTATCCTTGTGTCAAAACTCTGCCTAAACATTGATGAAAAACAGTATGTATAATACACAAGGAACCTGTGATGAACAAAAGTCTCAATTGCTCAATGTCCAAATGTTTAGAATTTTAGAAAGAGTCATCTATTATAATCTTGGTTACAAAATAACCTTATTTCAAATTAATTTTAATGACCTATTTCTTAATTCGTTATCATTTCTTATTCATTTCTTAGTCATTAGTTTTTGTTACATTTCTACCCTAATTCCAATATCTGTTTTTTCATGAATTCTTCATGAAGTTCTCTGTTTATTTGACCTCACAGTTTCTAGTCTTCTGTTGGTTGCTGGTAAATTCTTGTCAGTATCCTTCAGTGTCTACTCTGTTTTCACTTTCATTAAAATTCTCTTGTTATTATGTTTTCTGTTTCTTTTAGTCCTTAATGACAGAGATCAAGACTTTTTTTTCATAAATATCTTTTCAAGTTCTGTGTACTAGATTCTCACTAAATAGTTCTTGAATGAACACACAAGTTAATCCACCAGCAATTCTTTATTTGTAATGCCATATGTTGGTGGGATGGAGTCATATAGACTCTCTGAAATTCATTTTAAGGATGGATAATAATTAGCCAGGCAGTGGTGGCATGTGCCTTTAATCCCAGCATTCAGGAGGCAGAGCCAGGTAGATCTCTGTGAGTTCAAGGCCATCCTGGTCTACACAGCGAGATCCACGACAGGCATCAAAACTACATGGAGAAACTCTGTTTTGAAAAAAAAAGAATGGGTAATAATTATGGAAAATATTTCCTTTCTCTATCCAATACTCTTAGCCATTCATAAGATGGAGAATGGGACATGAATGAACTATTAGGGTGGTGAATGGTAAATTGCTGGTTCTGCTAATAATGGGCTCTCAATTATTCTCATCTTAATTTTTAACCCATATACTGAAGATATCTCTTACTTATCAGTCTCTCATCTCACAACCACTGCTGTTTAGCTATTCATATTCTGGAACCTCCTTTTTTTTCTTTCTTTCCTTCCTCCCTCCCTCCCTTCCTTCTCCCCATCCCTTTCTTTCTCTCTTTCCTTCTTCTGCCTCCTCCTTGATGAGACCAGAACTTATATTGGAACTCAGGTTGGCCTTTCACTTAAACATACTTATCAGAAAAATCATATTACTCTTGGAAGAAGTAAAGAGACCTGATTCTTCCTATCTACCATAACTCTCATAGAATCCATGGAATGTTAGATGAGAAAAGACTTCAGAAATCACTAACTCCAAGATATGGGGGTATAATACAAAATTAAATGCTGAGGGAATCTTTTTTCCCAAGCATGATAACAAAGGTTCTGGGATGATGCTAAAAGGGATGGATTCAGCATATGGAAGACAAGGGTCCTGCATGTGGCTGATGATCCATAGTCATTTCTGTTTTCTTCTAAAATACAGCTTTATAGGCTATTCTCTGCTCCTCTGACATACATTTATAAATGTTTCTGTTTCTACTTGTCAGTGTGCATGCATGTGTGTGCAGGTATATGGATGTGTAAGTGTAGGTGTGGTAGTTTGAATGTATTTAGCCCCCATAAGCTCATAGGGAGTGGACTGGCTGTATTAGGAGATGTGGCTTTGTTGTAGTAGGTAGGCATTGTTGGAAGAAGTGTGTTGCTGTGGAGGTGGCCTTTGAGGTCTCACATACGTTCAAGCCATGCACAGTGTTTCAGTTCATTTCCCGTTGCCTTAGAATCAAGATGTAGAATTCTCATACCCTTTTCCAGCACCATGTCTACCTTCATGTCACCATGTTTCATTATGATGATAATAGAGTAAACCTCTGAAAATGTAAACCACCCCAATTAAATGTTTTTCTTATAATAGTTGCCACCGTTATGGTATCTTTTCACAGCAATCAAAGGTTACCTTAAATACTACCAGGAACTGGGGTATTGTTGTGATAGGGTGTACCATGTTTCTGTTTGGAGCAATATGAACTTTGGCACTTTGGGTTAGGAAAGCAGCAGAATGCTTTAAGCACTGCTTAATTGGGCCATACCAGTAGGAATACAGAAGATAGCGGTGCTAAGTGTGAATTGGTGAGCTGTGGGGGCTACCTTAAAATGTTTCAGAGGAGTAGAATTTTAATATGTTTCCTAGAGATCATTCTTGTACTATTTTAGTGAAAAATGTGGCTGCTTTTTGCCCTTGTTTGAGGAGTCTGTCTGAGGCTAAAGTGAATACTTTTGGATTAATTCCATTGGCAGAGAAAATCTCAAAATAGCCTAATATAGACTCTGCTGTGTGTTTATGAATGGTAACACTAATTTAGATTTATAACCAAAAAGAGCAACCTGAGAAAATAAAACTACACAACTTACAGATTGAGAAAAGAAGCACCAGGAAGTAGAATAAAGATAAATCCTGTGCTCAAGGAGATAAATGGATTAAGAAATGGAATAAAGGGAGTGGTGACCTCAGAGCAAGATCCCACTCAGCTAATTTTCCAACTTGTGAAAAGGAACTAAAGAAAAGCTTACAGCCAATGTGATAGTACACATCTTTAATCCCAGCACAGGGAAGGGAGAGGCTTGTGGATCTCTGAGTTTAAGGCCAGCTTCATCTAGAGATCCAGTTTCAGGACAGTCAAGCTTAGGCAGTAAAGGACAGAAAGCTGGTGAAGATGTAACTGAACAAGGGGGACATGTTCCTGCCCCAGTAAGCAGCAGAACTTGGCAACTTCAGGCACATAGCTCTGAAGTTAAGGATAGAAGAGAGGGGCTATGGGTTTTGCCTCTGGAGACTAAGGAAAAGTACTGAGGCCAGGCATGTGTCAGGCATGTCCCTGAATGAAGGTCTAAAGAAGTCAATGTATGAAACGGTGAAGTTGAAGCCTGGTTTGCCTTGGAGAAAGGAAGATATTGGCAATGCCAGAGCCACTGGATACCTAGAGAGGAAAGCTGCTAACAGAAATTGAAACCAGCCCAAGAGAAAGAAATATGTTGGAGTCAACAAAGCTGGAATGAATTGGAGATCTGAACAATGTTCTAACATCAGACATGGAGATGCAGAGTTTGAAGTTTGCCCAATTGGCTCTTGGTCTTGCTTTGGTCCAGTATTTCCTCTCTATGCTCTATTCCCTGTATTTTGGAAAGGAAATGCATATCTATGCCATTATATGTTGGAAGTATGTGATCTATTTTTTTAGTTTTGATTTTATAGGAGATTAGATTTGAGAGATTGCATAAATCTCAAAAGAAACTTCGGACTTTTAAGCAGTGTTGAGACTGTCATAGACTGTATGGATTTTTGAAGTTGGACTGAATGCTTATGATACGGGTAAAAGCTTTTGGGTACCAGGGAGTGTAATGTAGTTGTTTGAAATAAAATGGCCCTCATAGGGAGTGCACTATTAAGAAGTGTGACTTTGCTGAAGTAGATGTGAAGTAGGTGAAAAAGGCATGGCATTATTAAAGGAAGTTTGTCACTGTGGTGGTGGGCTTTGAGGTCTCTTTTGCTCAAGCTTCACTCAGTGTAACACTCAGACCATTTTCTGTTGCCTTCTGATCAAGATGTAGCCAGCATCATATCTGCCTGCATACCACCATGCTCCCCATCATGATGACAATGGACTGAATCTCTGAACTGTAAGACAGCATCTCAATTAATGTTTTCCTTATAAGAGTTACCATGGTCAGTATTGTCTCTTCACAGCAATAGAAACCCTAACTAAGACACTAAGACACTATCACCTCTCTGCAATAGGGGAATGCCCCTGCAAATTGTAAGCTAAACTAAGCCTTTGCTTCCTTAAGTTGCTTCTACCAAACATTATGTCAAAGTGAAGAGAAAATTAATGAATGGAGGAGACATTATAGTGGCCTGAATGACTGGCATTAATTTCTCATTGCAGTAAGATATTTCAAACACTTTATTTCCTTTCAATCCTGAGAATAAGCCATTCTGTTTCTCCAGATTTCTCTGTAGAAGAATAGCCTTCACTCTCTTTCCAATCACATCATGAACGTGAAGACTTTAAAACTCTCCTAAATTCTTATGTCTTCCTCTAGACTAACCCCAACACCAATTTTACCTCATCTTAGCATTAAAACATTTATTAAATCAAGAAAACCAATCAACTACTGTCCTACCCTTTTTCTTTCACAGGTTCCCAGGCCATGCTTCTCTGAGATACTTACTGGGTTTGACTAGAGAAGGAGGATCATACAGTGAGCCATCCTGTTTCTTCATATTGATGAGTATTGGAATTGCCTTTAATTCCATGCACAAGGCATCCTGTTTTCATTCCCTGATTCCCTGCTTTTGCTTTGAAAATTGTTGCTTATATATTAATCTCTATCCATTTATGAGTTGATCTTAGGAAGTTTTTTTCACAGCAGAAAAAATTATTGGTGTGTGTGTGTGTGTGTGTGTGTGTGTTATGTATTGCACTTGAAATAAAATAGGTCATAGCACTTTTCATTGTATTGTCCTTACTTTCTTGTGTGTTACCTAAATAAGGTAGGCTCTTACATCCTAAACTCCAAGTACCTGTATGACTCATGATGTATTTACTAAAAGTTACTGAAGTGAACTAGAAAAAAAAATCTATCAAAAGAAAAGCAAACAAAGTAAAAACTCTGAAATATTCTTTGCAGGAATAACTTGAGCCAGAATTCAGTTTTCAGTTCTCTTCTATATGGTCCGTTTCAGTTTAGAGAGACTACAAGGTGCTATCTTGAGACAATTATCAGTTGCATTGAAGGGCATAAAACACTGACTGCCTTAAGAGCACTTCAGAATGAGTGAGCAAGCTGCGATGCACTGCTAGATTTGATAGAGCAGTTTTAATATGAACAAGTGCCCTGAAGAACTTTAACAACTTCTATGTAATGAAATTCTAAGTGCAAAAATGCCACCAAAAGAATTAAGATGTGGCAAGGACAGCAGAAGAAATGAAGAGGGCAGAGGTAGCTGCCTTGATATTTCAAATCAAAAACAAAAATGTTAGAGAGATAAATGGACTCAGTGTCTTAGAGGGTTATAGTTGTGGAGAGACAAAAACAGGTGAGTTTGAGGATACAAGATAAGAAGTAATTTGGGGAGGCAGAAAAGTTCATCACTGTTATGTTAATTTTTTATATCAAGTTTAATATTATATTTTTGGAAATCAGTTTAAAAAGAAAAAGTTGTTAGATGAAAAAACAAGATAGGCAGATTCTTATAAAATTTACAAAACAGAAAATAAGATTTGTTCTCCTCCACCACCTTCAGTGTAACACATGGTCTGGCCTGTGTGTACCACACTCAATCCACTTTCCTGTTCATTCTTGTCTGTAACAATTGAAGACCAACTCTGACTTCATAGGTGGGGATGCTGTGGAGTTGTGTTTACTAACTATATTCAGGTTGGAGATTATTATTCATTAAAATAAAATAATGCAGGTTTTTGCTCTGATTTATAAGATATATGTCAACTGGTCAAAGTCTACGTAGTTACAGAAGAGGTCCATTGAGTTTTATCTCTCACTGAGAAGGCATTCTTAGAAGATCAAGAAAGCCATGTACATTTTTGTTTCTCCTTGCAAATGAAGGAAAAGAGTCAATTTTCTGAATCCTCATATATTTTGAATTTTGGGATAGTTACTGTCTACTCTCTGCCACTCTTACCTGGGACAATGAATTCTTAGTAAAGCAGACTTAGATGATTTTTACTTTCGGCAAAAACTGTTTTCAATTGCTTTTCCAGGTTTGGGAAAGCATGCTTCATCTATCTGTTAGCACCACATTTCTATGTCAACTATGTACATCTAATCTGTTTATGCAGAAAAGAACACCTGAGATTGTCATGAGTCATTGTGTAGCCCTTGAAAACCCACGATTTTATTAGCTGCCTTAACTCAATAACTGAGATATTATCCACACAGAAGTGGAATTTAGCAACTTATAGAATATTCAAACACTCTTCTTAAATTTTATCTCATATACATGGATGTTTTACTGACATGAATTTCTGTGCAACTCGTGCATTCCCACTGTGCACGGAAGCCCGAGAAAGGGGGTGGTGTTGGATTCCCTGGAACTGAAGTTATGGACAGCTTTCAGCCACCACGTGGAAATCAAATTTAGATTGTCAGGAGGGGCAGCCAGTGCTTGCATCATCTGAACATGTGATCATGGGGCAATGAAATCATCACAATTCAGAGCATAGTAAAAATAAAAGTTATTCTCAAGGGCTGGAGAGATGGCTCTTTGGGTAAAGGCCCTTGCTGTCAAATATGATAACCTGAGTTTGATCCCTAGAATCCACATGTGGGAAAGAACTGATTCCCAGAAGTTACCCTAAGACTTCCACAGGAGTCTTGTGGTATTTGCACAATTCCTTGTCTGCTCAAATTACTAATTAATTACGTAAATGTGATAAAACATCCAGACTGTTGTCAAGACTATAGTTACTCTCCACAAATGGACAGTAAATCCCTATGCTGAATACAACACCTATGCAGCTCACTGAGGATGGAGATGTCAAGCTCATGTCTACATAGAGCACCTCTACATTCTAGCATTTTTGGTATAAGAATTTATTCTGAATGCCTGCCTTCAAAAGAGAAGCATAAATACCAAAGCAGTCATAAACCCTTTATCTATAATGGTGTCCTACCTGCAAGATATTCTAGGGCAATGGTGGCACAAAGCTTGTGAGAGTAACCAAGCAATAACTGATTTGACTTAAGGCCCAATCCATGAGATGAACCCATACCCAATACTGCTTAGGTAGCCAATAACTTGATACTAGATAGCCCAAGGACCTACAGAAAAAAAAAGTATTATTGTTGTAAAAAAAAATTCACTGAAAAAATTAATCCTAATTTTTTTAGTCTGCTCTATTCATATACCAGTGCTATGTTTGACTATCATGACAGAACCTACCCCCTTCAGCAGATAGCAACAAACATATAAAGACCCATAGCCAGACATTACATAGAGAGTGAAAGACCTTGGAACATTCAGCATTAATTGGGATTTCTCCATCAAACCCTTTCTTTCAGAGTTCAGGAACCCTATGGAAGAGGATGTAGAAAGAGTGTAAGAGCCAGAGGGGATGGAGGATACCAAGAAAACAAGGCCCTCTAAACCAACATGTGCAAAGCTCATATGAACTCACAGAGACTAAAGCAGACTGGATAGGCCCTGCATAGCTTGCACCATGTTGTCTGTGCTTACATGATGACTCCCAGCTTAGTGTTTTTATGGGACTCCTTAGTGTGGAAACCAGTGGGTCTAAGATTCTTGTGACTTCTCTTCAGCTCTGTTCCTTCTGTTGGCTTCATTTGTCCAACTTTAATGTAGTAGTTTTTCTTTTTTCTTATGTTTTACTTTGTTGTATTTTTAAAAAGCATGAATGAATGAATGAATGAGTGAGTGAATGAATAAAATCCTAGCCACTAGGGTAAAGGTTAATGACTTAACTGTCACTTTTATCTGCTTGGTAGAGGGAAAATCAGTTTTCTCCAATGGAGTGATGCTGGGTATATCAAGCACTCCAGAATAGGCCTCAGGTTGAGGAGTAGTTGAGCAACATGTCACAGACTCCATAGTTCTTTTGTGTGCTTTTATTTATCATAGTTTGGTGTTTTACTTTTTTGGTGGTGTGTGATTTTGTTTTGTTTTCTTGGTTTTGTACAGTTTGTCATTCTATTGTTTTGTTTAGTTTAGGTGTTTTTTTTTTGAAAGCATTTAAAGTTGTGTAGGTATATCAGAGGAGAGCAACTGGAGGGACATGGGGAAATGGGGAAGAATATGATCAAAATAACTTTAAATTTAAAAACTGTTTTAAATAATAAAGGAAATAATAAAAAAAATTTGACACCATTAAACTAAAGAGATTCTTCATGAGGTAAAGTGCTGACCCCAATATGTAAGGACGTGAGTTCAGATCCCCATAACCCACATAAAAGTAGCCATGGTAGTTTGTATCTGTAGTCTTATTGCCCCTAAGTTTATGTAGGAAGTAGAGTCAGGAGACTCTCCAGAAGGTCATGGGCTACTAGCCAATCATAGGCAACGGTGAATGCCACTGTCAAACAGAATGGAAGTTGTGAACAGCGCTAGAGGTTGTTCTGACTTCCGTATGTACGGTGAGGTATGCACATACCAACACCCACACACAGAAACACTCTCTCACACAAAACAAATGTGTTACAAATAACAGTAATCCTCTATGGGGAAATATGAAAAGCACCAGCGTAGGTCAAGAATAATGAATATGGTACACGGCCACAGCCGTCACTTTTTAGCTGCAATTCATTTTAGTTTTCAGGATCATGTCTACCAACCTACATATTACAGTGAGACCCCACAAAGAAATCTAAATTACAACAGACAAACTAGAGTTTCAGTTTAAAAAAATCTGCATGTTCTCATATACAGCAGAATCCAGAGAAACACACTAAGCATAGTAAGTGGCAACAGGAAGCACTGTCAGAATGCATAATGCAAAATCCATACTTACTGGCTAGCTTTTTTGTTTTTCTTTTATAATTAATGAACACTGGAAAATTCTGTTTTTAAAAAGTTACATTCAAACCATAAATGATTATTGAAGCAGTCAGGTACAGGCATGCTATTATTATGCACAGTGAGAGGTGTTTAAGCATTAAATTGTTGGAGACACCATCAGCAAATAGCTTTTGTTTGAGGTCCAGGTGAATCTGAATATTTTTGGAGAGTACTCTTATATAATGTTTTATGCCTTTCATTGTAATCTAAGATAATCCATATTCTAACTGGATTAGTAGCTCCAAGGAGTCTTCCTCCTGAATGTCCTTGGGTTCTGCTAAGAATACATACCTGGTATTGTTCAGACTTTTTAGAGATGTTGTCCCAAGCAAGAAACTGAATGTTTTAGGCTCAGAAGTCATTTAAATAATGTACAAAATTCTTCAACTACCTACATATTTTGAGAAAATTGAATTTGAAAAGAGATACAAAACTGTATGATTCATGACATTGTATGATTTTTGTTGTTGTTGCTGTTGCTATGTGTTTCAAGGTAAGTATTTAGTGGAATATTGAATAGAAAAAAATCACAAAAAATGTTAATACTTCATTTTTCTATATAAAATCTCTCCTCCTCTTTCTGTCCCCCCCTCCCCTTCTAACACATAGTTATTATGTGACTAGCAGGTCACAGCTCCTGAACCAAGATCTGATCCTATGTGCTGATGCAAGTTATATTCTGCAAAATAAGACAGATAGCAAACAAGTAAATTAGTAAAAAGCGTTACTTCCTATAAAGAGCACAAGTTTGTTTTTTAGAGAAAATAAGGAAGTGGGGGAAGGAAGAGTCTTTCACAGATGGGGTTAGAAAAAGCCTTGTAGGACTCATATGTAAGAAGCAGCCTAACTACTAAGAAGCATTTCTTGACATGATTAAAAGAGACAGAACCTACATAAAGACTTTATCAACTTGACTAGATTCTCAGCATCTCCACTGTTAAAATCATTTCATCTTCCTCACCGTTCTCTGAAATATGGACAAATAGTTTGCTGTTTGACAGTTACAGTACCTAGGTGATATTCCAAGGTTGTCAGTTAAGTTAATTTTTAATCCACAAAATCCAGAGTCAGGGTCTGTATTATTAACCAGTTACCCATCTTGCTGAAAGAGGTCTAAGTAGCTAAAACAGCAGACGAGGCACGCCAAATACATTATATCAAAAAACAAGGTCTGGGTAATTGAGGAACAAACAACCCTTAAATGTGACTTGGGAATCACAGGTAACAAGGAAAGGGGGAGGTGAGAGGAGGACAGAGATCCTTGGTAGAAACCATCATGGTGGGATGTGGTGCTATGTTTCTGGTTTTATTTTGAGTGCAGTGTGAAACATTAGGTATACGAGCTTAGGTATACAGCATTTAGATATACAGGTGCTGTAGTCCAATAATAGTCATAAGAGAGTTGGTCTGGTTTACAAATATCAGAAGCTATGGCATATAAAGTGATTAAGTATAAGTAGAAGACCAAATCATCATGATTGCTGAGAACATTCATGAGAGAAAGCTGGTAAATCCAAGATCTATAATTTTGTTGTGTTGAATATATCAAGTAAACATCAAGACCATGTAATAAATCTATCCATAACCTACTTAAAAGGCTCATTTACAGAAGTTCTAATACAAATATTAACACATTCATTAGTATTCTTCTGTAATTTTTGTAAAGAATTCCATATATGAACACTGCATTTTCGTCATTCCCACCTGTCTCTTTCCTGCTTTCAATGCCTGTGTCCCCCAAACTTCCTCCCATGTTCATGACACTTTAGCATGAATCTTACATGGTCTTATTAATAAAATCAAACCTGAGCCGGGTATTGGGGTGAACACTGGAAGGTCAGAGACACAGAATAAGCCACAGCTATCTCACCTCGTCGGATCCCCAGCTGGTCTTGTTTCCTCAGACTGGAGGCCTGAGTCTTCATCCAGAATGAGTCTCAGCTGAACTGCTGCTAGAAGCCTGAAATCTTAACCAGCCACATGCTTAACCAGGCCAAATGCTTCTCCAGGCCAAATGCTTCTCCAGGCCAAATGCTTCTAGTTTCTGGTCCTCATGCTTTATATACCTTTCTGCTTTCTACCACCACTCCCTGGGATTAAAGGCTTGCTTTCTGGGATTAAAGGCATGAAAGTAACCATGCTTGGCTGTATCCTTGAACACATGGATTTCTGCCTCTGGAATGCTAGGATTAAAGGCGTATGCTACCACTGCCTAACCTCTATGTTTAATATTGTGGCTGTTCCGTCTCTGACCCCAGATAAGTTTATTAAGGTACACAATATTTTGGGGAACACAATACCACCACATGACACCTTTTTTTTTTTTTGGTTTTTTTCGAGACAGGATTTCTCTGTGTAGCTTTGCACCTTTCCTGGAACTCGCTTTGGAGACCAGGCTGGCCTCAAACTCACAGAAATCCATCTGCCTCTGCCTCCCGAGTGCTGGGATTAAAGGCGTGCGCCACCACTGCCCAGCCATGACACCTTTTTTAACCATTGTGTACACACACACACACACACACACACACACACACACACACCCTACTGAGTCTATTTAGTGCTGCTGTTATGTACATGTATTTGTTGGTGACCACTTGGAATTAGATAACCTACCAGTGGGCTGATCCCTGAAGATAACAGTCATTCTGACTTTGTCTAGGGGTGGAATCTTGTGAAATTCCCCATGTGTGTCCACATCTAACATGAGTCTTCTTTTACAACTTAATATATTTGAAATCACTACTCCTGTAATTCTTGATAAGGCTATAAATTTAATAAAATGTTATTAATTGAATTTTCTTTGTCATGGAAAAAGTATTAGCATTTGGGAATGTATAAGTTGCACCCATGGAGATCTCATCTATTTTCCCTTTGCAGGGTGATCTGTGTGTCCCACTTTGGGTCTTCCTTGTTAGCTAGCTTCTCTGGAGTTGTGGGTTGTTGTCTGGTTATCCTTTGCTTTACATCTACTATTACTTATTAGTGGGTACATACCATGTTTGTCCTTCTGAGTCTGGATTATTTCACTCAGGATGATATTTTCTAGTTCCATCCATTTGCCTGCAAACCTCATGATGTCATTGTTTTTTTACCACTGAGTAGTACTCCATTATGTATATGTAACACATTTTCTTTATCCATTCTTCAGTTGAGGGGCATCTAGATTGTTTCCAGGTACTGGTTATTACAAATAATGCTGTTATGAACATACTTGAGCATATGTCCCTGTGCTATGATTGAGCATTTCTTGGGTATATATGCCCAAGAGTGGTATAGCTGGGTCTTGAGGAATGTGGATTCTCAATTTTCTGAGAAACCACCGTACTGATTTCCAAAGTGGCTGTACAAGTTTGCACTCCCACCAACAGTGGAGGAGTGTTCCCCTTGTTCCATATCCTCTCCAACATAAGTTGTCTGAAGTGCTTTTGGTCTTAGCCATTTTGACAGGTGTAAGATGGTATCTCAGAGTCATTTTGATTTGCATCTCCCTGAGGACTAAGGATGCTGAGCAATTCCTTAAATGTCTTTTGGCCATGAGTAAACTGGGGATGAGGGATGGGTAATGGAGCATAGTGGATAGGGGATGAGAATATAAGGGAATGAGATAGTTGAGCTGGAACAGGGATGGAGTGGGAAAGCAATGAAAGAGATACCATGATAGAGGGAGAAATCATGGGGACAGAGAGAATCCTGGTGCTAGGGAAGTTGCCAGGAATCCCCAAGAATGACTCCAGCTTAAACTACTAGAATTAGTGGAGAAGGTACCTGAACTGAACTGGCTTGCTCCAGTGATCAAACTGGTGAATACCCTGTCATCACAGAGCTTTTCTCCAATGACTGATGAAAGCAGATGCAGAGATCCATAGCCAAATACCAGGCAGAGTTCCAGAAGTCCAGTCAAAGAGAGAGAAGAGGGATTCTATGAGCAAGTGCATCAGGATCATGATGGGGAAACCTGCAGGGACAACCAAATAAAACTAGTGAGAACTCATGAAAGTTGGATCAATGGCTGTGGAGCCTGCATGGGACTGACTGGACTAGGCCCTCTACATGGCAAGACAGTTGTGTAGCTTGATCTGCTTGGGGGAACCCCTGGCAGTAGGATCAGAATCCATCCCTGGTGCATGAGTGGGCTTTTTGGAGCCTACTACCTATGATGGGACACCTAGTGCAGCCTTGAGGCAGGGGGAAGGGCTTGGACTTGCCTCTACTGGATGTGCCTCCC
>CABHPH010160123.1:0-11820 GCA_902168325.1 Peromyscus nudipes | reverse complement strand
AATAATATAATCATAAGTCATAATTATTAATATTCTAAATGATGTGTTATAAAATATAGTAAAGTTATAATCATATGATTAATTAAATAAGCTTGCAATTGTTTGTAATAAAATCCATACTGCAAAGAATAATTTTTTGAAGGTAAATATCTTATTTTTCCCATCGTAGTAGTAGTATGGAATTCTATTAAGGTGATTTGATGAAGGAAATGAGCATAGACCTGAATTAATAAAAAAGAACAGACTGTGGCCACAGCATAACATCAGTAAAAAATTTATAGGCATGAAACAACAGAGTTCATTAGCCTGCATACTTAGCAAGTTGATTTAAAAATTTAGACCTTCTAACTTTGATCCGTAGTAGTGTCTTCATTCTAGGCATTCAAAGAAAGCCAGAGCCTGTCGTATCTTTACAGTTGGATAATAACCAAAAGTTGAAACCCACATCTGTTATCAAAACAATGACTTCCATATTTACCTTCACCCTCATCCTGTGTGTAATAGTCAGATACTTATTTTTAAAGAATGGGCATTGTAAATATACATGTAAATATACAGCAAGAGATAAAACTGAGACTCATCTTAGAGTTATTCACACCTGCTAAGTCAATACATCTCTGGTTTAAAGGCAACTATGAAATTTCAGGAACGTAAAACAAAACATTTTCAGTATTATCAAATTAAGTTATAAAATAAATGTGTTGAATACATAAGCAAACATATAATGGAGTCTATTGCAGTGCAGAATAATTAGAATAAGACATCACAATATCTTAAATTAAGTGAAAAAAGGAATAAATAAAATATGTCACCATAGCATGAATCCTAATTGGTCTTATTAATAAAAACTCAGTCAGGCCAGGTGGTGGTGGCACACACCTTAAACCCAGAACTTGGGAGGCAGAGGCAGGTGGATCTCTGTGAGTTCGAGGCCAGCCTGGTCTCCAAAGCGAGTTCCAGGAAAGGTGCAAAACTATACAGAGAAACCCTGTCTCGAAAAACCAAAAAAAAAAAAAAAAAAAAAAAAAAAAAGACCCAGTCAGATATCAGGGTGAAAGCTGAAAGACAGGAGAAACAGAGCAGAGAAACAGAGCAGCTACCTGTTAGTTCTTACCTCTATGAAATCCTCAGCCGAAAGGGAGCTGAGCTCCTGTTTCCTCCCACCTTATATTGCTCTCTCTGCCCAATAATATCACTTCCTGTCTCCACCTCCCTGGTGCTTGGATTAAAAGCATGAGATCCCAATGGCTGGGATCAAAGATATGTGCCACCAACTGCCTGGCTCTGTTGCATTTTAGACCAGTTCAATCATGTGTAGCCCAGGGTGGCCTTGAGATCCCTCTGTGTCTGCCTCTGCCTCTGCCTCTGAGGTGCTGGGATTAAAGTTGTGTGCCACCATTGTCTGGCCTCTATGACTAACTAGTGGCTTACCTCTGCACTCTGATCTTCACACAAGCTTTATTTGCTAGATCACAAACAGAACATCACAACATCACTACATTCATACGTTATTTTTCATGTTCAGAATTTGTCTTTCAAATTCTCAGCAAAACACAAGGTTATGTTTGCCTTAATATCTCTATATTTTTTGTTTGAGTTTGCATTTCATTTATGTTGGGGACATCAGTGTTGGGGTGTGTACAGCTACTTTATGAAGTGTGTAGAGGTCAGAGAGCAACTTACAGAAGTCACAGGTCTTCCTCTACCATATGCAATCAGGCACTGATCCACCTCATTAGTCAAATATTTGTAATATTTGTTGAATATTCATGTATACCATAATTTATTACATAGACTACTACACAAAGCAAAATACAAACTAATCAGAGATCAAGCTCAACAGAGTTCTTTAAATCTAAGAGTGCAATGTTGAGGAAATCAAATTCAAACATCTGAACTTCTTGCCTGTAAAGGACCTATTTCAATCTGCTACAGATGCTGCAAAAACCCCACTTGAGGAATCTGAATATGAAGGAAAAGACAAAGGTCAAAAAGAAAGACTTGGGAAATAAATCAATCAAGCTGTAGGATGATATAGAAAGCAGTGAGTTATGGGTACTTGCCAACAATGTTGGAAAGCTCTACCAGAGCTCCAAGACAGATTAGATGTATACATAAGCTACAGCCAAGGCCTTCTCTTCTTCTTGAATCTTTTGAAACCAGTGTTTAGCAGGAAGTGATAGGGCCCCATGAGAACCACCTCCATCCATAAGTCATTGTGACAGGACAGACTCAGGCAAGCCCAGTGCAGATAACCTTAATTTTTATGAGTTCAAACTGCAATGTGGCTGTAATGCTGAAAAGATAATTCTTTTAGGAATATATTTTATAGATGTATGAGAATGTCAAAGAACAACTATAATTAATAAATTCAATTAAAATTTTCTAAGCTTGAAAACAGTGTCAGTGTGTTAGCCATATCCTAGTAGCTAAATTATGATGATATTAAAATAAATGTATGTAATCAACTGTGAGATTGAAACAATCACTTTGGAATAAGAACATAATTAACTACCCCAAACTAACTATGGTTATACCTTAAGATTTTAAACCTTAGATAATGTAAATGTGCTTTTCTCTGTAAGTCTAGCTGTTCAAATTTGGACTAAGCAAATAAGAAATGAATACTTTCATTTTGTAAAAACTAAAAAAGAAAGAAAGACATAACCAACCAGAAACATAAGAAACACAACCAACCAACCAAACAAACAAACAAAAACTGAAATTAATAGGTGTCAGCAAGGAACAGGTTTGAATTACCCACTCCCTGAATCCCACAGAGCTGATTCAGAAAATAACTTGATGGAGATCATTTTCTCTTTTCACCATGTCTTTGTTCCAGGAATAGATCTCAGGTCTCTGATTGGCAGTGAACACCTCTACCACAAGAGCAATCCTGCCAACTTTCTTTATTCTTTTAGGATTTACACTTGTTTCATCATTATGAAGAAAAATTTCAACATATGTAAGCTTAGAATATGAGTTTTTTATCATTTATTTTCTCAGTTTTTAGAAATGTATTCTCATCTTATATTGAAATATAATGACATTTTTTTTTGTTTTGATGAATTGTTATTGTTTGGTCTTTCTAGCTGTTGTGAAGCAAGATTTGACCATGAGTTGGTGCGGTTTATAAATTATCCATTCTGTGTTTTCAACCCATTTGATATTTTATCATTTTTAAGAGTATTTCCAAATTTACTCTACAGGCTTTCATACTTGTGATTATTTCTAAGAGAACTTTCCCTGATATGCTTCTGTTGTTACATTGTATTTTTTTTAAATATTCGCTTCTAGTTTTTCAATAAACACAGCCAGAACAATAAAATATGATTTATTTAATATCTCTTTATTTCATTTAAAATTTTTATTGCATTTTTTTATTGATTTTTGTTGATGGTAGGTCATGTTTGAGTTCATAGATTCAAGGACAACCTGAAGGAATCTCTTTTCTTCTTGTGGTCCTGCCTAAATACACTGAGACATCTTGCGGACTTCTGTTCTGGTTCATTTCTATCAATTTGTATTCAAGGTCACTTTACATACTACTTTTTCTCCTTGGGTGTGAACCATCCACCCAGAGACAATACCACCCACAGTAGGCTGGGTCTAGGCCCTCCCATATCAATCATTAATCAAGAAAATGCCACACAGACTTACCTATAGGCCAAATTTATGAAAGCATTTTCTCAATTGAGATAGGTCTAGCTATTGTTAAGCTGACAAAATAAACCAAGACAGAAAGACAGACAGACAGACACACACACACACACACACCACCACCACCACCACCACCACTACCACCACCACACATATAACAGTATCAATTCAAGAAAAAAAAGGCTATAAATTTGAGAGGAAGAAAGGTAGAGTACATAGGAGGAATTGGAGGAAGAAGAAGAAGGGCGAATGATATAATTATATTACAGTATGATAATTAAAATAATTTTTAAAGAGAAAAATATTTTCACCAGTTAAACTTTAAAAATCAGATAATAATACTTTGAAAAACACTTGTATCTCTGATTCTCAAATACTTTTCTGAGTAATTCAATACTTTTTTTTGTCTGAAAGACAGTATTGTTAAAAATAGCTAAAGTATGAATTTGAGAATCAAAAATATCACAACTTGATAATGGGGAGATAGTGATTCATAGAAAAATGAATCTTAGGACTTAGGAGAATGATGGTCAAGAGAGTGGAACTGTTCTCCTGTCGAGCTCCTAAAAAACTAAAATAAAATGGCAACAATACAGAGACTAGGTGAATATTCCAAAGGCATTATTGATAGAAGGAGTGTGTGAAACACAGCAGTGAAGTGCTAAGATATCTATAGAACATGAAAATCCAGAAAACACCACTGGAGAGAGATTGAGGCACCTTGTTTGTCTCTTCTGTGATGTTTTGCTTTACAGCTGAGAGTCAATATGGACTTCTTATAGTATCATGTAAGTTGGAGCTCTGTAATAATCTCCATCAGAACCACAGATAACTAAAGCCTTTTCCATGTGAATCATGTTGTTGACGGGGTCGCCAAAACCAAGTTGTGGAGTTATCAAGAGTAAGCTTAGGCTGTGCAGGCCATCCTTGTGACCAAAGTGACTCCATCTCAGCACAGAAACCAGACCCAGTGCTAGAACACAACCTTCCTTCAGGGAGAGCCACTAGGCAAATCTCCTTTTTGAAAACTCGACTTCATTTTACCATGCATACATGGTGAACACAAAACCCAAATTTTGTCTGTTTAGAGCACAAGCCAAGAGAAAGGCTGAGATCATTTCTAAAGCCATGTTATTTTCCTTTTGTTCCAGGAAACTTGCAAAATATTCTTGAAGAAAAAAGTGGCCCAAGCTGTTACCTTGACATACATATACATATACATATGTGTGTGTGTGTGTGTGTGTGTGTGTGTCTGCTTATCATATCATTCAGTATTGATTGGCTAATCTAAATGAAAGTCTTGGTCAACTTTTGTGCTTATTACTTTGACAGTGTAGTCTTTATAAAACTGATATATATTTGCTATGGTGTCAAATGCAGATATGTCTCTAATACAATAATAGAACCCTCTGTATTTGGTATATTAGCATTCGAGACTATGGTCTAAGTTCATGGCACAAATAAAGGCAAATATCATATGATATCTTGATAAATAATATGATATATGGATCAACATTTTAAGATAGATGGATAAGTAGTATATGCTGTGTTGATGAGTAGTATATGATATGAATAAGTAGCATATGATATGTGGATTATTAGTATATGACATTCCGATAAGTAATATATGATATATCCATGAATAATATCGGAAATGGAAACTTTGAGGAGTTCAAGAAATGGTAAAATGTTATTGGAAACAGTAGAACTAGTGATCGTTTCCTGAATATGAGAAATGGTGGATAAGGAATGCGACCTTTGCTCCTCTTCATTTCCTCTGATCATGAAATGTGCTACTCCCCTTCTCCAATAATTAAATGAAATACTTTTGAATCCTTAGAACATATTTGTTGCCCAACTGAAACATTTTCCAGCTACATATTCTTAGACCTATTGTCTTTAAAAAATAGTTGTTTGTTTTCACATCATGATAGGAAAATGCATCAGAAGGACAGGCAAGAGTAGCCTGTGTGGCATGGATTGATTCAAATTGTAGAATAAAATATACTTAAGATCACATAATCCTTATTTCCATTGAGAATTTTCCTACACAGTCATAATATAATGATTTCCTATACACAGTGTATTGTTCTTGCCTTAATTAAAAAAATTGAATCACTCTATACTGAACTGTATAGTTAGTTGAGTAGCCAAAAGAGACTTGAGTTAACTTTAGAAAATTTCACGTTGTAATATATAGCTTTCTTTAGCTGTATTGACAGACACATTTGGACATGGGAAAAGAGCACTGCTCCACAGGATTCCTTTGCACGTGCTTTGAGAAAAGGACTCCACAGGCAGAACTTATGTATGTATTTTAGATTGTGTCTTATTTCTTACCTCAGGTATCTCTCTACAGGTGCCAACAGTAATCCATCAATAACCAAACAACTCACTGACCCAACATTCTCTTGATCATGCCTGGCAGCGTTAATTAAGAAAGTTGTTCAGATTTTAGATCCTTGCAAATCACTACAACTGGCAGATGTAAGCTTGGTTCTTTCTCAGATCCTATTTCTTTTTCCAACAAAAAGCTGTCAATGGGATCTTATGAGTCAGACAATTAATAACATTTACTCTCTGTATAAGACCAAAAGCAAGCTGGATATGTGGCACATATCTGATATCCATGTACTCTGGAGAATGAAGGAGGAGGATTATGAGTTCAAATATTGGGCTAATAAGAGGGATCTTTCTCAATAAATATAAATAATGAGTAAATGAATAAGTTCCAAAGTAAGAAAAGTTTGACTAATACAATTTAGTGACTTCTATCACTTAAAATAAACTGAACAGCCTCAATTACAATAATTACATTTGAGAATGTCATTTCCAAAAGAAACACATAAAATTTTGCTATGATGAGTGTTGTTTACTTTCTGACATATTTCCTATGCTTAGTTCACTGAGAAAAGACCCCAAGATCTCTATGCTTTTGTGTCACACTTACTTCATGAGCCAGGTGGTGTGTGTTACTCAATACACGTATCTTAGCATCAAAGCATTTGATTTCTCTGCCTTCTTCATGTGTAGCCTGTATAGCATATCTCATACTGAGGCCATGCAGAAAAGGAGGCAGAAACAATATATAAGCCTGAGGATGGGGAAGCGTGCTGATAAATGTGGCTTTCTGGAGATCACATGGCTATTGCACGTATGAAAATGCAGCAGCTTCAGTTATTTGCATAAGATCTTCACAAGAGCAAACCATCCTAAATGCCAGCTTGGAGGGGGGCGGTGGTCTCTAGGCTCCACTATTACTGAAGAGCTGTTGACAGTCAAAAGCTGCTGGGGAAAGAGACTCATTCTCTTTTGAGGGTGCTAACATTGCTGGGTGTCCAGTGTTCTGTTGAACGGCCCCACATGCAGACCACTCTGATTTCTTAATGGATTATAAAAAAGAATGGTTTGGAGAGATGGCTCAGTAGTTAAGGGCACTTTCTGCCCTTCCAGAATATTGAAGTTCAGTTCACAGCACCTACGTCATATCATGTCTGGTGGCTCATGTAACTCCAACTCCAGGGATCCCATGCCTCTGGCAGCCACCAGAAGCACCTGTACTTGCATGCATATACCCAGTGCAGACACAGATACCTACACACTATTAAAAATAATAAAAATAAGTCTTTATAAGGAGAAGACATGCCAGTGGGAGGGGAACATGTTGGGAATACAGGGGCTGTTGGAGGAAGGAAATGTAAATGAATGTTTATAGGTTGTGGCAGACATATTTGAAATTCTAAAGAATAAAGAAAAATATAAAAATGAACAGAAGAAATAGTGTACATCATTCTTGATGTGCCTCTTATGGAGCTATGATGTATATCTCTAAACTCTTTCACACTGTTTATGGAATATTATTGATGATGTTTACCAACATGAAGCCTATGCTGTCCTAGATTCAGCCATGTCCACTGTGAAGTAAAATGACCCATCTACACGATTTCTACATGCTTGGAAAGAACACATTTTTGTTTGCTTCATGCATTAAGATATTTTCCCTTACTTCAGCTTAACCTCAAATATTGACATATACTCTGTTTTCTGCCAGAGTTTGCTCAATAAAAGAATTAGTAGGAAGTCATGAAGATACACTGTAACTCTACTAAATACAGCACTGTGCACAGGAGGCACTGTGTGAAATTAAATTCAGAGGAATCTGTTATTGTTACTACAACTGCTTCTTGTTAAACATCTAAATGATATTAAGACCTCAGAGCATGTTCCCTAGTTGGAGAGCCCAACTACCTATTCAGTATTCACACTTGACTCTTCCCCGTCACTACATGCCTAGGACTCTTCTTTCCCGTGGAAATCTACAGATGTGGAGCTTGTGTGTTTTGCAATCAATCAATGCTGATGCTTTATTTGTGGTCCCCACTGGATTATGACTGTGCTCCTGAGATACCTCATCATGACCTTGTCTGTCTCACAGCAAACAGTCCCTTGTTTAGGAGGTATGTTTTCCTTAAGCCTTTTATTTCACATTTCTTTAGTTTTCCCAAAAATTTATTAAATGAAATCTTGAAATTGCTGACTCTGGAACCAGGGCAAGTGGGTTCAAATACTGATTGTGTTATTTGTTAACTTCAGGGTATAGTCAGTCTTATAACTTTTCTTTTTTCAATCTTAGATAAGAATAAAGGAACAGTTTTTTTTCTTACTTTCAGGACAACTGTGTTAAAGATGACATGTGATAATTAATATTAATAACCTTTTCCAATAAGTGTTGTAATTAGTACCTGTACTATAAGTTCAGAATGCATGATGCTTGTTACTATGCTCCCCATTGCGTTCTAGGATAATGCCTGTCACATAATACATAACAGTACAAACCTGAAATGATTTGTCTCTTATATTTTAAGAAAAGTTGCTTTAATGCTGACAAATGGGACTTATTTTAACACTGCTTCCTGGGCTTTCCTGTAGAGTTAGTTTTCTATTATTTACTGACTAACTATGCATGAATGAGTAGCCCAGAGAGTTTTTGATGCTGCTCCTTTTGGTGAGGATGTATGTTTAGGCTGCTTTAATTTGAAAAATTCAGTCTAGTTACATCAGCTTCCTTTGTTGTGCTAGTCTCCAAATAATTTAATTAAAATAAATTATTTCATTACACTAGCAACATTTTTGTTGTTGTTCAAATCATAGCTCCACATTCCACACATCTAATCACAGCCGAGAACTGAACTCTCACAACTACATGCTTATTCAAGAGATTCAGTATGCTACCATTTTTATTCATGTTTTGTTTTCTAAACTGAAAGATACATACTTTCAGGTTTATCTCGCTCATCATCATCATCACCTCCTGTTCCTCCTCCTTCTCCTCGTCTTTTTTTTTTTTTTTTTGAGACAGCATTTCTCTGTATAGCTCTGGGTGTCCTGGAACTCATTTTGTATACAAGGCTGGCCTTGAACTCACAGAAATCCACCTGCTTCTGCCTCCTCAATGCTGAGATTAAAGGCATGCACCACCACTGATGGGTTCTATTTTGTACTTTAATTAACATTTTAGGCACATCATATCCTTGTCATGGATATCTTCCATGATATATTACCCTAAATGATTTGACATATAATTTCTATCTGCTTGAAATGCAAAACATATTTGCCTTAATTTTACACCCATTTTAAAACTTACATCATTGATATAAGATGATTCCAAGAAGTAAAAGAATAGGAGATATTCACAATATACAGGATCCTGATATAAATTTTAGCAGTCTTTTGTCTGTATAAGAAAGGACACTTTGATTTAGTGGATATATTAAAAAAGATCTACTTTCCATTTCGAAGAATGCTATAAAGAAGTCACATCAAAAGTCACATGTCAAACCATAGTGACAATGAGACAGTGCCAGACTGTCTCATCTTTTTCTCATTATCTTTTCAAGACTAAAATGGAGACAATGAAAAGAAGGGAAGTATACCCTAGATTATTTCCTTCATTCAGTAAGTGAAATTCTTGACAATCTTCAGGTTCTAATTACTGGGAGAAAAAACTCCGAAGGATGTGCTTATACAAGGGTTGTCTTTTCCCCAATTCTGTAGACAAGTGTGTATTATACTAGACAAAGTATTTCATACAATTTGTCCTCTAGCCTAAGACTTCAGTTTATACAGATATCTTTCAAAAGCACCAAGGATTTTGCTTTGCTTTGTTTTTGTTTTACCTTATTCATGTGTAGATCTGGGTCAAAATTAATGAGAAAATGGAAGATAAACACCTATGCTAATAAAATATGCTTTGTGGCTATTACTGTTCATGACCATTTTCCCACAATGATGAATGGTAAAGGATTTCAGCTTCACAACATAATATGTTTTAGGCACAAAATTGGGATGTGAAGGAAAATCTAGTAAAATCATACTTTAGCTACATAAAATGACATTTTGTATGTTTGTATTTGTGTGTGGGTAAGTACATCTGTAGGTTGAGATGTCCATGGGGCCATCTCTCTGGCTCAGTTTAGATATTTTAGAAGTAAATCCTTGGAATAAAGATTAAATGATACAAAACGCTGTGTAGGCAGACATCAGAGTAGAACTGAGTAATGGATGATGCACTAGACAGAGCTCAGTCCTCAAATCTATATGAAGGATTTAATAGAGACTTGAAAGGTTTGCTATGTATTAGTGTGCAATTCGAGGAGCAATCCTTCAAAAAATATTTGGCTTAACCATGAGATAAACTTAACTGAGTAAAATAATAGATGTCCATCAAGAGAAAAACCAATGTTACCACATGGAAAATTGGAGATGAAAAATGAAATTGACAACATAAAAACTCATTTAAGACATTTATATTTTATGGAGTTCTCTGAATATATGTTCATACAGACACACGAACTAATGTACAGTGTAAAGGACCCACTAAATAAATAAATAAAAAACCTACAAAAAGATTTTTAAATCATTCTCAGGTAAGTTGAAGACAAAACTGCAGCAAAAAAAAAAGACCTGGGGCACGTAAGGGATCAAATAGAAAATACGTATTAGTGGGGACACAATATAGGCAGTGAGGATAGTCTAATAACCCAAATAAATTGTAGATGTCAAAATCACTGTAACAATGACCATCATAGGCTGAAAAGAGGAAGAATCCATAAAAATTAAACACCATGATCAAATAGTATTCTTTCATTTATGGAAAGAATGATGGGTAAATATAAAATCAATTAACATAATTGATATTATCTTTGATGGGACTAAAGTTTAGAAATGCATGGATAAAAATAGGATGAAAATTCCAGCATTGTTTTAATAAATGCAGAAATTATTTGATAAGTACAACACACATCCAGGGCAAAGACTCCCCTGAGGATTGAGATCAACCTGGTGGACTCAGCCCAGGCAGGTCTAGTCCCCTCCTCCCAGGCTGAGCCAAGGGTCTCTACTAAGCCCCAGGTTTCAAACAGCCAATTCATGCACTGAGCACAGGACCCGGTCCAACTGCCTGGATGCCTCCTAAACAGATCAAGCCAATCAACTGTCTCACCCATTCAGAGGGCCTGATCCAGTTGGGGGCCCCTCAGCCATTGGTTCACAGTTCATGTGTTTCCATTCGTTTGGCCACTCATCCCTGTATTCCATCCATCCCTGGTCCCAACAACTCTAGCTCACATAAACCCTCCTCCTTCTCGCCAATTGGACTCCCGGAGCTCCACCCAGGGCCTGACCGTGGATATCTGCATCTAGTTCCCTCAGTCACTGGATGGGGTTTCTAGCACGACAATTAGGGTGTTTGACCATCCTATCACCAGGGTAGGTCAGATCGGACTATTTCTCGACTATTGCCAGCAGTCTATTGTGGGGGCATCTTTGTGGATTTCTGTGGGTCTCTCCAGCACTTTGCTCCTTCCTATTCTCATGTGGTCTTCATTTATCATGAACATTCCTTGTGTTCCCTCTCTGTTCTTGATCCAGTTGGGATCTCCCGCTCCCCCAAGTTCTCTTTCCCTCGCCCCTCGCCCCTCATTACCCCCACTCACGTCCAGACTGTTCATGTAGATCTCATTTATTTCTCCGTCATTGGGCGATCCCCGTGTCTTTCTTGGGGTCCTGTTTTCCAGGTAGCCTCCCTGGTGTTGTGAGTAGCCGTCCAGTCATCCTTCTTCCACAACTAGTATTCTCCTATGAGTGGGTACATAACATGTT
>CABHPH010160122.1:3757-32356 GCA_902168325.1 Peromyscus nudipes | reverse complement strand
CCTTGTTGTGACACTCTAGTCTTGTTATTCCTCAAGTACACCCCACTTTTTCCTGCTCCCAAGGCTGCACATGCTGTCTTTTCTGAGAGTGCTGCACCCTAGGACTGTCTGGCTTGATCCTTCATCTTTGGTTCGTTGAGCTTCACCGAGGTTCTTATTCTTTCTTTCCTTTTAAAGGCAGTTTGCCTCTGCCCACCACTGTCTTCCCTCTCAACCTGGTTAAATTTCCTAGTTCTCCACAGAAATCTGGGAAGGAGCCACCATCAAGATCTCTGCTTCTGTCTTAGAACTGAGCTACTTAATTCAGGTGCTGTGCCTACAACCAAATGCACATTAGAGTAGTCGTTGGGTCTTTCAAGAACTTTCTCTGGTTATTGTATTGGTAAACTTGCAATCTTTGTGTATGTAATGTATATGTGTGTGTATGTATGTATGTGTATAATGTGTATATGGTGTATATAATGCATGTGTTGTATGTATGTGTATAATGTGTATATGGTGTATATAATGCATGTGTTGTATGTATGTGTATAATGTGTGTGTGTGAGTACACTTGTTTGTATATATGTGTGTGTATAGTGTATATGTGTGTGCATGTGTATGAGGGCACATGTGGAAGCCAGAGGTTGACATCTTATATCCTCCTCTATCACTTTCTACCTTACTGTAGTTGAGAAAGGGCTTCTTCCTGAATCTGGAGTTGACTGTTTCAGTGAGACAGGATGACTAGTGAACCTGGATGTGCCCTTCTCCTGCTCCCAGCTATCAGGTTGTGGGTTTGCTCTACCATGCTCACCCTTTTTATGTGAGCACTGGGGATCTGAACTCAAGTAAGTCCTAATGCTTGTTCAATAAACATTTGACCCACCGAGCCAGCTCTTCATTCAGCCCAGTGGTGGGCATCTATAAATACAGAGATGATTCTTTTAAATACACACACACACACACACACACACACACACACACACACACACAAGCATCACTTTGTTTTGTTTGCAAATACATTGACTTCTTGTCCAGATTACACTTGCATTTCCATTGGGAATTTTCTTGGCTATTTTACTGCTTTTTCTTTCAGATGAAACTTACTACTAACGTCAGAATTATAAGTAAAAATAGCAATTATAGTTTTACAATGTTGAAAAAAAAAAGACTCAAAACTACCAATGTGCACCTTCCATGGCCAGTTCACAAAAGACACTGTGACTTCTGACTTTCTTTTCCTTGGGTGACTGGGGGAAGGGTGCTTCAACAGAGCTAGACCTGTGAAGAGGACCGTGTGAGAAGAGACTGAGGCTTCCTGCCTACAGCCCGCCCCACATGCAGGAGCCATTTTGGAATACAGCAGGGCTTCGGCCCCAGCCAAGACTTCAATTACTGCACCTATGGCCACATGAAGAGACGGAGACCCGCCTAGCAAAGCCGCTTCTGAATCTCTGACCCACAGAGCTGGGGCACGATCAGGGTTTATTATTTTAAGCTACTCTATTTGGGGATACTTTGTTAAGCAGTACTAGAGAACTCATAAACTTAGCTATTCAGGCTAAGCTTCCTACCCTTATGGAGAACATAGTTTTGTAGGCAGGATGGGAGAAGAAAGATAGACAGAATGATGCCATCAGATAAGTAAATAAGGATAAAGGATGAGGAGTACTGGGAATGAACATGCAAAGGATTGAGCTGAGGCAAAGCTCTCCAATAGGTAGAGCCTTCAGACGGTGTGGGCATGCTCCTGTCCTTCTGATGTTTAGCTAGACTGTAAAGTGACCATGCTCAGAAGAACCACCTGTAGCCTGAGAGGTTTTACCTCTGGGATAGTAGAGACTTCTTGCCCACCCTCAAGCATTTCTCTCTGATTTTTTTTCTTGTCATTCCAACTTTTTTATTTAAAATAAGATGTAACAGGCTTCATGGGCTTACATGTGGCGGGTACCATCTGAGCATTGGTGTTATAATTCATCCCTTTGAGATGCGTGTTGACCTCATTGGTACTTTCTGGTCCAGTCTGCTCTTGTTTCTCATCATCGTGTAGAAGACATAGTGATCTCCTTTTCACGCACAAATATGTTTCTGAATATCAGGTTATGGTGATTACTACTTGGGTCTTCTCACAGTCTCGTTTGGGCGACAGGTTATGGTGTCATAGATACTAAGACAGCAGAATGGACTTTCTGCCTTGGTATTGGGAGGATGGGGGGCCTCTTGACTGGTGCAGCTGAGCTGGTCCTCTCCCTAACCCAGGAGGGCTAGCACCACCATTTGAGATCTTCGGGGTGGGAGGCAAGGCTTGGGGCTGACCCTTTATTCCAAGAGCGTGGCAAAGCCATTTGAGGGTTTTAGATGGCAAAACAAAATGACCTCACTTCTTTAAAAAAACTTGCCCTGGTGATTCCTGGGTCTATGCTAAGTCTCAGATTTCTAATTTGTAAAACAGGAGATTGAGACAAACTTTTCCACTCGGCTTATCCCATCTGCATTCTTTATTCCAGGGTAAATATTCCAATTCCTATAACCATCCTTCACACACTTTGGTGTCTTTACAAGCTTGGCTATTTCCTTTGGAGTTTCTATATGTGGTCATGTCCTTTGGATTTGGGGCACTTCAAACCCAGGCCAGTACTCTGCCCCTGGTCTGTCCAGAGTAGAATGCAGCGAGGCTGTCGGCCTCCTTGTGAGGTCATTTTCACCCTGCGTTAACAGCCATGGTTTCACTGTGGAAGCTCTCTGCTGCTACCACTGAGAGGCAATGATATATACTTGCTCTTTGCTAGCCAGGGATCATTTTGTCCCATTATGCATTCTGTTTACAGCTGGCAGAAAGGCCCAGCATCTGTACAAGGCATCTAATATGAGATGGGCTAGGGCAGAAGAGATTTGAGTTGGGATTCATGAATCACCCTCCCAAGAGAGTCAAGGACTTTTAGAAACTGTACATATAGACAATCCTTGCAGTTAGATGCGTCTAGGACTTGGATCTTAGTTCCAGAAGAATCATCTGAGAGCATTGCTGCAGAGGGGCTGAAACTCAGACTGCTAGTTCTCATTCAAAGGATCAGCTCTGTCTGCAGTTCAGATAAAAGATTAGCATTGGCTAATTCAGACAGGAATGATAACTCTCCAATTGGGCTAACAGATATGTGATTCCAGAACAAGTTCTCTGGGCAACGATGCCACGAATGGCTGTCTTCAGAGAGAAAGGAGAAAAGGTAGAAGACAAAGAAGAATTTAGGTCAGCTAGAGTGGGCCCCCCCAAAAAATCAAGTTCAGGAATAATTTAGCAGATAGGGATCCAAAGAATATGTAGTTTGCTTGACAAGTGGCATTTACTCTGAAAGTGACAATGAAATTGGAGAAAGTGAGATTGCTGTATAATGGCTCCTGGAGATTGAAGAGAGATGATAGCAGAGGGGAGAGGAGTTGCATGGCCTCCCTAGTTAGACACAGAATTGGAATGTATGAATTTGGGTCTATAAAGGGTCATGTGAAGATCACACAGATAATGGCTTAATCCCAGCCAGCTCCCAAACGATGTTCATTAGGGAAGGCGCTCGGGCTCTTGACAAGCAGGCCCGAGCAGACTCATGCTGCCTCCTCTCAAAACTGCTCATTTTGGGTAGGACTTCTTAACAGAATAAGACCACTTAATTCAACAGTTAAGCCAAGCGAAGATGGAAAAAGATTTTTTACCCTGAATGTCAAGGGGCCTTGAAAGAGCTGGACAGGCAGGAGGAGGGAAAGATGAGGGGTGTCAGAGCCGGGAAGACACGTGGTGCTGGCAGAAGCTTACCCCTGCAAAATAACGAGTCTTGGCTACGGAGCAAAAGGCACATGGACCTCTGCCTAGGGACATCTGGGCTTCGTTCCTGGTCTAATGAATGTCTCTCTGTGACTATTGCAGTCACTTTATCTCTGTGAGGTTCATTTTATCCATTCTGAGACAAGTACAGTTATAACCATCAACTCCCTTCCACATGCAGGTAAAAGTTGGCACGACGCTTTCATTGACTTTTTAAGTCTAACACTCAAAGCTGTCCTATAAAGTGTCACAGTCAGGCTCTGTCTTACATATTAGGAAATGGAGGCTCAGGAATGTTAAATGATGTTCCCAAAATGTAGCTCTAAGGGGAAACATCATCACCAGACCACAGATAACATGGTTTCAACCATGAGGCTCTTCTACAACCAAAGTCTTCTACTTTATGAGAAAGAAAATTATACATGTTTTTCTGAGGTATATAGTACACTATGCAGAACATGGGTTTTGGAATATGTCAACTTGGGTAATAAGTAACTCTATCAATTTTTGATGTTTTCATAAACCTTAGCATGCTTGTTTATAAAATGAACTTCAAAATGGTCCTTTAGCCAGCCAGGTTCCTATGGATTCAGTGTCCCCAGAGTGCACAGAACATCATGTCAAGTGCTCTGTAGATGAGAGAGGAAATGGTGCTACAAGCCAGCCATGGGGATGAGCTAAGAGCGTGGTGGGAAGGTGCTTGGGAGGGGTGGTAAGAGTTTAAACTTTGGCT
Source organism: Peromyscus nudipes (assembly GCA_902168325.1). Taxonomy (NCBI): domain Eukaryota; kingdom Metazoa; phylum Chordata; class Mammalia; order Rodentia; family Cricetidae; genus Peromyscus; species Peromyscus nudipes. The sequence goes on along the minus strand of CABHPH010160122.1, from coordinate 27,827 downwards.
CTGTCATGTATGAGACATTTGACCTTATGAAAATTGTGAAGTTCTCTAACCTTCCATGTCTGTAAAATCCCTGCATCACAGGATCATTGGGAGAATTAAATAAAGCTCTGGGAGATGCCTGGCACATTGCATGTGCACATGAATTTCATTCTTGACAACACAACTACATTGCGCTTGTATGTCAATGAGACCCGGTAGTACATGTCTCAGAAATGTCTGCAGGATTTCCTTTCTCACTTGGTGGAAAGTTGTGGAGTTGTGGAAAGAGGAGTAAAGGTGCAGGCCTTCTAAGAGTGAAAGGCTCCAGAAGCTGTTCTACCACTTCTCCATAAAGTAACCTGAATGGAAGCACAGAGTTCTGAGGAATGACTCTCAGAGCTAGAGTTGCATTTGCCTTGAGAATCCTCTGAATTTGCACATTTTTTCTTGCCTTTATGCTTCTCAGCAAAGCCTACTTTACTGCTCTCTGGAACAACTGCTTCATTCATTCATTCATTTCTTCCATTCTCAGGCATTCACTATTTATCCATCTCTCTGTTCATCCTTGCGGCCTCAGACAGTTCTTACGTGTGTCCTTGGTGTTAGGCCATGCTTAGTAGTGGTATAGCAATGAGTCAGAGATGATGATGCCAACCTCAAGCCTTTGGTGTTTGTGGGACATGAGATAAATCCCAAGGACAAGGGGAGGTGCAGGAGGGTCACTCTAGAAAGATGTTTACAGTGGAGAAGAGAATCCTAGCCCATGGCTGTCTTCATGAGGGAAGGCACTGAACTGAACTGGGGTAGAAAGGGAGTACTCCAAGGTAGCATAGCAGTCCAGCACAAAGACAGACAAGGGTTAGAAAGGATGCATCATCCAGGCCACAGAATGAAGGGATGACCACCTGCTGCCTAGGCTCTGAGTCTTGCTGTGAACCTTATTGGGTACACACGGAGCTACAAGAAGGCTAAAGACAAGAGATCCTCCTGACATAGGTGCACATCCCAGCTCCACCTTGCAGTAGCTGGATGACTTCATGGAGTCTTTATCTTTCTGGACATGGGGTTTAAAAAGCCTTTCTCACAGGGGGGCTGTGGGAGCTCAGATGAGAAATACATAAGACACAGACCCATGACGAGTGCCATGACAGATTCATCACATTCACACTGGGAGGCTGGAGGGAGTCAGAAGAAAAGGGCCTCCAGATGTCCAGATTTGGTAAGCAGTACTTTGCCTCTCAAGCAAGAAAGCAATGGGCCTGAGTGACATGAGCAATGGGGCAGCGGGTGACTTTGACCAACCGCTATAAACTGATGAGTGTGACCTGATGCTTGTTAATAACTAGCTAATGATTTCAGATGTAGGGGAATGTTTCATTTACATGATCTATGTTACTAGATATTTACTCAAAAGCCAAGTGCTTTGTTCCATAGACAGCTCTTCTGCCCGATGTCACAGCAGGAACCACCGCTGAAGCCTGCCATCTTGGAAATCTACATCATATGTGATACTAGAATCAATCAGACCGTGAAAAAATTCAGCCAATCACAGCTCAGATGAACTGACCAGCCATCTCCAAAGACCTGGGAGTTGATGTAGCACTAAATACACACAACACCAGCCACTTGAAGAAGTGAATTACCTGTGGCTAACATGGGATAAAAAAAAAAAAAGGAATAATGCCATGCTCGTTGTGGAAATGTCTCCATTAAGCCAAACAAATTCTTCAGCCAGGCATAGTGGCACATGTTTATAATTCTAGCATTAGGGAGGCTAAGGCAGAAACAGTGTGACATCATCCTGAACTACACAGCAAGAGTTTGTCCCCCACAATACCAGGGAGTTAGGGAGATGGTTTGTCAGTGCAGTGCACAACGATGAGGATCTGAGACTAGACCCCAGTCTGCACATCAAAGCCAGGCACTGTAGCATACATCTATAACCCCAGTGCTGGGGATGGGGAGACAGGCAGATCCCAAGAACTCACTGCCAGCTAGTGTAGCCAAATTAGTGAGCTCTTGGTTCAGACAGACAGACCCTGTCACAAAAATTAAGGTGGAAGGCAATTTAGAAGGACACCCTACATTCATCTGTGGTCTCTTCATGTACTCACACAGGAAAACATATACACACACACACACACACACACACACACAGAGAGAGAGAGAGAGAGAGAGAGAGAGAGAGAGAGAGAATTCTTCAAGGACACAGATTTGGAAACTAAAAGGCTGATCTGGCTAGTGCGTGACTTTTCTGTAGAGCCCATTGTCTCCGTCTGCTTTTTAGGTCTGTTTTTGTTTTTTGAGGCAGGATCTCGTTATGTAGTCCTGGCTGGCCTGAAAATTGCTACGTAGCCCAGGCCTGCCTCTAAGTGCTAAGGTCACCGGTCAGTGGCACCACACCTGGCTCTTCTAGTTACTGTGGTTTCCACTTACAAACATGAATTGTGTTTTCCTCCCGTCCCATCAGTCGGGGAAGTGGGCAGGACTGGAGTGGGGGCAGTTATCCAGAAGCTGTCCAGGATGGACAGTTCCCTTACTTTATCCCAGAGCTTAATAGACAGGCACTCAAAATATATCTTGCAAATTAGAAAGAATTCCCTAAAAGAATGGGCTTCATTGGGGGACCACCTCTCAGTTCTGATGACCAGCAGTTTCCTAGTACCAGTCTCCTTCTCTCCAGAGTGAACTCCTCTTTTGGGAGATGGGGCAGAGCTCTTTCATACTGCAGGATCAGTTACTTGACATTCTACTGCTGTGGGGGAATCTCATTGCTCACCTGTCTAAGTCAGAAAACAAACCAACAAACCATTAGGTCAGATCGTGGCTCCTGTGTCTGAGCCTCCTTGAGATAGACAGAGGACTCTGAGTGAGGTGGGAGCAGAGTGGCTGTCTTGGTTGAGTTTCTGTTACTGTGTTGAAACACCATGGTAAAAACAACTTGGGGAGGAAAGGGTTTATTTTTACACTTCCACATCACTGTTTATCACTGAAGGAAGTCAAGGGAGGAATTCAAACAGGGCAGGAATCTGGAGGCAGGAGTTGATGTACAGACCATGGAGTGGGGCTGCTTACTGGCTTCTTCCTCATGATTTGCTCAGCCTGCTTTTTTATAGTACCCAGGAGCACCCAGGGGTGGCACTGCCGCCAATGGGGTGGGCCCTCCTGTAGATGTAACCAACCGTCTTATTAAATAAGAAACACAGAGCCAATGTAAAGATGAAAGCCCAAGAGGTCAGAGCTAAGAATCTTACCACTTTCTGCCAGCTAGCCTCTCCCGCCAAGAGACCTCTCCGAAAAGGACTACTTCCTGTGCGTTCGACTTTAAAAAAGAGTTCTGTTCTGCCTTCTCATTGGTTGTAAACCCAACTACGTGACTGCCTCGTCACTGCCTGTCTGTACAGACCTCCAGGTCTTCTATGGTTGGTATTGAGATTAAGGGCGTGTGTCTCCAATGCTGGCTGTATCCTTGAACACACAGAGATCTACCTAGTTCTGCTTACCAAGTGCTGGGATTAAAGGCGTGGACCACCACCGCCCTGGCTTTCGCTATGGCTTGCTAATAGCTCTGACCCCTAGGCAACTTTATTTATTAACATACAAATAAAATCACATTTCAGTACAATTAGAATACCACTATACCCTCCTGTGTCAATAAGTAATTGAGAACATGCTGTACAGAGGTGCCTGCCTGGAGCCCAGTCTTATTTCTGGGTTGAGGTTCTCTCCTCCAAGATGACTCTAGATTGTGTCAAGTTGACATAACACTGGTCAGCACAGTGGAGGTGATTGCATCAGATGACCCAGGGTCCTGAGCAATGGAGCTCCTCCACCCAGGGGGACATTTCCATGTGTGGCTGAATACATGCCTTTGAAGCTCAGGGGAGAGGTCTGGAGATATTTGAGAGTTATGACATGGACAAAGATCGAGGAGAAGCCACGTGAACAGGTGCCGTGCCCCAAGCCACCGTGTGACAAAAGCAGAGAATGGACAGCAGGTCCCCTTAGAACACTGACATGTAGAGAATGAGCCCAAACAAGAAAGCAGAGCAAGTTACTCGGGAAGAAATGTAGAGCAGAGGGAGGAACTCAAGACAAGGACTAGTTCAAAGTTCTAAGAAGGATGTGTCCAACCTTGCCAAAAGCCTCAGGTAAGTTAGTGAAGGCTAAATCTTAAAAGTTCACTGGATCTGACAAAGAGGGGGTAACTTCAGAGATGAGGTGAGAGAACCAAAAGGAGAGTTGCTGAACTGGCACTTTTCAGAGTCAATGTCAGCATGTGGGAGTAGAGGGGGAGAGCAGACCTGTCACCAGCCATGGGGAGAAGTCCTATGTGGGGACTTTCCCCATGAGCAGGGGCGGAAGAAATGAAGTGTGGGACTTGGGGACAGTGGTGGTGGAGAGGAATGGGAGAATGAAAGATCATTATGGACAGATTTATGATGCTAGTGGTAGATCTTGGCAGGTATACGATGTGGTTACGAATAAGAGCTTCTGGAATGGAAGAGAAGGCCAATGACACAGGAAGAGCAGGACTGTGATGGGGTGGTGGTGCTCCCTTGTAATCCAGCACTGGAGAGGTAGAAGAAGGAATATCCGTTCAAGGCCAGCCTTGGCTGTGGTGATATTGTGTTCCCCAAAATATTGTGCACCTTAATAAACTTATATGGGGTCAGAGACAGAACAGCCACAATATTAAACATAGAAGTTAGGCAGTGGTAGCACGCACCTTTAATCCTAGCATTCCAGAGGCAGAGATCCATCTGGATCTCTGTGTTCAAGGATACAGCCAAGCATGGTGACACACGTCTTTAATCCCAAGAAGTGAGCCTTTAATCCCAGGGAGTGGTGGCAGATAGCAGAAAGGTATATAAGGCGTGAAGACCAGAAACTAGAAGCATTTGGCTGGTTAAGCTTTTAGGTTTCGAGCAGCACCGTTCAGTTGAGATTCATTCTGGATGAGGACTCAGAAGCTTCCAGTCTGAGGAAACAGGATCAGCTGAGAAGTTGGTCAGGTGAGGTTAGCTGTGGCCTGTTCTGTCTTTCTGATCTTCCAGTGTTCACCCCAATACCTGGCTCAGGTTTGATTTTATTAATAAGAACTTTTAAGATTTCTGCTACACTTGGCTACACAGTGTTTGAAACTAGCCTAGCCTGCATGGGACTTTGTCTCAAAATAAAAACAGTATTCTGGAGGATGAGTTGCTGGAAAAATCTTTTCTCAATAGATCTTGATGGCAGCAGCAGTGGTGTAGGGAGGAAGACCATAAACAAATGTCAACATTCAGCCTAAGGTGAGTAAGTGCTTTATGGTAGACAGAGGTTATTACGATCTCCAGTAAACCCAGTCAATGAAAGTGGATTGATGTATGGGAATCCTGGAGGAGACAATGGTATAAACTGATATTGACACCTGGTGGCAGGAAGGTGTCTGGAGCACATGAGAACGGGCCTTCCTATTAACAGTGGTGGGGGATGGGCAAGGGTATTGCTAAGCGCTGAGCTGTGGGCTTGAGTGTTTTAAGGGTGTAGAGATGAGCGTGGAGGACAGATGAGCTACCTCCCCTAGAGAAGACTGGAGAGGAGCAGAATCATTAGGGACGCACCACGTGCCTGGCCATGTGTTAATCACTTGAATAATGACAGCATTTGGCCCTGCTCTGAGGGTCCCTGGAACCTTTCTGAGCACCCATCTGTGCCGCCAGACCTTGAAGGGTTTACTGTTTCTCTCTGCTCTGTTGGCTAAGCCATGCTCACACAGGGATAATGAAGGTCTCATTTGCCTCCGACAATATGGTGCCTTTCTGCATAATTTACATGTTTCCTTCAAGGCTCAGACACTAAGTAATGAGGGAACAAATTCTGGTGCAGGTCTTGTGTCTGAGACATGGGAACCTACACTCTGTGCCTTTCTGCCTTGATGACATCTTCCTGGGCGATGCTGCAGACTGGAAAGGTGTCTCTCTATCCTGGTCTTGGCAGAAACTTTATAAAGGGAGGACTTGGACTCCTCATGGTAACTGGAGGCATCTCCTGTGCCGCTGTCACCTCCTGACATTCAGCTGCAGTCAGTAGATTTATAAATACTTCTCTAAGAATGGATTCAGTTTCCATTTGGTAAGAACATTAACTATCGCTTATTGAGCGTGTAGATATGGCAGCCATTATGCTACAGGTTCACAGGAACTATTTTGTTTTTTAATTCTACACAACAACCAATGAAGTAGGTTCTCTTTCAACTGAATATTTGGGAAAACCAGTTCTTAGTGCATTCAGCTCCCAAGGGAGTTGGTATTCCCACCCACGTTTCTAGGCTCTAGAACCTGCCATCTTAGCCACAGCCTGGTCACCGGCTTAGCTTTCTTTCCCTCTGTCATATGGAACCATTGTATCCATGTATTGATGGTGTTTTGGCACTCAAGTACATTCGTTTACTTAAAAAATCTTTCACTGAATGCCAACTCTGCACTGGGCCTTGTGGAAGAGGGTGTGCAGGAGCTAAGGATCAATCATTAGAGGATGAATATGGAAGAATAGATGTCTCTTAGCCTGAAATGAGACAAGCACTGGCTCCAAAGGGCAGGCTAGCCAAATCAGGAGTTTGGACATCCTTCCGCATGTGATGGAGGGATACCTGAGGATTTTAAAACACAGACAGAGCAGACAAATATCTACCACCTGCCTCCCATGTTTCAGAGATTTACAGGGTGATGATACAGAGAACAGGGTGAGGCAGTCAGGAGCCTGCAGAATTTAAGGACTGCCAGAGGATGACATCCTTGTACCCTCCTGTGTCTGGGTTGCCTCTCATGCCCAGGACTTGGAGGGCACTTGGGATCAAAGGATAAATACAACTTGGATCTCTCTCCATAAGACATGATCAATTATGGAGAGTGGCTGAGGTAGTGGACAATTAACCTGGAGCTGGGTAAAAGCATGACTTCAGGAGTGTTAGTTAGAGATGTCCTAGTGAAGAAGATGAGACCATAACTATGTCCCTGTCCTCCTACCATCCTCTCCTGGGACTCAGGACCAGACATGCGGATGGCAGCTGGCAGGTGTTGTGAAACGCGTCTTGGGATTTTAGTAACTTGCCTTTTACTGTTGAACTAGCCTTGAGTCCAGCAGTCCTGGAATGCAGGTGTGTTCTGAGAGCTCATGCTGTGTACTTTCATTTTGGTTCCTGAGACTTACATGATTCAAAGTCAGACAGGAATTTTACCACTTGGGTTGGGAGGCCAGCGGAGCTGGGTCTGTTTTCTAAGCTCTAGAATCCAAAAGCCGGGATCCTTTCAAATCTTCCCAGTCTTTTTGGTTTTGACTCTGTCGGCTCCCAAACCAGTTCATGGCTCTTTGTGAATTATAATCACCTTTGCCCTAAATAAAGAGCAGCTGCCACTCCAGGCCACTTCTGCCTCCGTGTTTTTAACCTCAATAATTCCTGATGGGTGAGCCCTGGGTTATTAATATGGAGTGGGGATTAAGTGGCTGAAGAGCAGAATTGCAGCGAGGTGTCAGGTTGCTGGAGGGAAGGGGACACTGCTGGTCCAGCCCGGGGAGTAGCTGCAGTGTCAACCGGGACACATAATCTCTGTAGACCCTGCTGCGGCAAGGGCGAGGCTGAGCATGAAGAAAGTTCTAGTATTGTTGATTTTGAAAAGAGTCAACAGCCAACTCAGCAGGGTCACTGTGAGCATACTTGCTTACCTGGGAATGTCAATGGCAGTGGGCTGGGATTCTCTTAGGAAAGCATGTCAGTGTTCCATAGTTAATTATTTAGTTATTTAGAGACAGTACATAGTTACTTATTTATTTATTTATTTAGAGGTGTCGGGGTTGCATGATGCTGGTTTTGCTGACCTGGAATTAATGATATAGACCAGGCTGGCCTTGACTAATAAGCAGTAATCCTCCTGCCTCTGCTCCTTGAATGCTGGAATTACAAATTTAGGTCATCACATCTGGCTAGTGACCAGTTTTGGTTGTCAACTTACATGATAGCATGTTCAGAGGAGGAGATATTGGTCTGAAAGATTAGAGACTTGGTTCAAGTCTCTATCAGCTACTGACCCAAGACAAACAGCTTGCCTTCTGTGGTTCCTGATTTTTCCCCCACTTCAAAACAGCTAGATGATCACTCATATTGCTGCTGGCTCCCAGATTCTGCACCCTATGGATGCCCGAGAAAGTGAAAACACTTCCATCAAGTTCCCACCTTATGTAGGATGATGTAGGGTGCTACCAGGGACAGCTGGTAGTCTGATAATCGTGTCTTTATTTGGTAAGATAAAAGGGGGAAAGAAAAATAATAATAAAAGTACCCAGCCCCCCTCCCTCACTAATCAACTTGTGGCCTTTTCAAGACAGGGTCTCATGAAGCCCAAGCTAGCCTTGACCTCACTGTGTAGTTGAAGATAACTCCAATTTCTGATCCTCTAGCCTCCACCTCCCAGTGCTGGAATTACAGATGTGTGTCATCACCCGGTGTTATGTGGCTCTGGGCAGGTAGAAACCAGTGTCTCATGTACAAACACTTTGTCAACTGAGCTACCTTCCAGGTCCCAGCATGTGCCTTTTCACTGAGCCTCAGTGTCTGGTACATTACCCACCTTCCTTAATCCTACTGGTCCTCTTGAGGGATTCTGGTTTTGTTTTGGGGTTTTTTGGTCTTTTTTAAAATGCTTTCAACTGGTGCTTTCAGTCTTTAGTCCTGAAGGGCTTCACTGAAGCCAACCAAGCATATAACTCTTCAAAGACATGGAGGGCACTGAACGTTCGTAATTCCCTCTTTGGGCACAGCATCTGTCTTTGCACTCTGCTCTGCGATTCTGCAGTGAGGAGCAGCAGAAAGATTGGGGACTTCGGAGCAGGCAGTGCTGTGGGACCCTGAGCCAGGGGCCCATCTCCAGCACTTCTGGCTTCTTATTTGTGAAGAGAAAGTGGCAGCGCGTGACTGTGGATTGAACATCTAACAGTACAGAAGCACATGGTCAGCATGTGTGGATCCCTCCCTGTCCCCAGCTCCTCTACTCCAACTAATGTCAATCACAGGAACCTCTTCCTTCTGCCGTGCTTGGTGGTGAGGTGACCTAATTCTGCCTAAGGAGACATGAGAGGGAGTCTGGAGGTTTTGAAAAATGTTTCCTCCTTCTTAGTAAAAGACTATATGTATATGTATATATCTATATCTATCTATCTATCTATCTATCTATCTATCTATCTATCTATATATATATATATATATATAGAGAGAGAGAGAGAGAGAGAGTCCAATTGCTCCTCTGGATACTGCACTTTCTGGGAGAGCCTCTGTAGTTCTTTTTGCTACTGGCCTGGGAAATAAAAGAACCAGAGCTCTCCCAGCCCTCATCTGCTATGTCTTACCTATGGACTTCTTGTCATGTAGGTGGACACAAACACTCTATCATTATTTAAACTGATTTTCTTTGGGGTTTTCTGACGCCTGCAGCTGGAGGCACCCTCTTAGCCCTCTCAGTACAGACATTTGTTCTTTATCAATCACCCATCTTTCCTGTTCTCATGGGCCACCCCAACTTCCTTCTGGACTTAGAGCCTCAGAGTCGGCCATCCTGCTCATAAAACACTCCTGCTAATCCTTAAGCAGCTGACATTTGGCCATTTCTACTTCCACAAGGCCCACCATTGTGCCTTCGCCCCCAGTTCCCAGGGGTGCAGAGTATTATAGGAGAAGTAGAAAATGATACCCAGTGGCCATATTCTAAGTCCCTATTTCCTTCCCTTTCTGGCGTCTTAGCAGCTGTTGCAGTCAGTCTGGATGACACACTAGTTCCTCCCCAAGGCAGTTGTTTGTACTGTTGCTGCCAGGGTGGATGCCCTCTCACTCTCTCTCCCTTGGTGCAGTCTTTCCAAGCCAGTCCCAAGCATCGCCCCCCATGGCGAGGGGCAAATGCCACCTCCTTTGAGCTTCTGCAGCGTCTCTTTTCGAGTCTGACCTCCCGATAGATGTGGTTCTTTTATGTGTTTTGGTAGAGCCTGATTTACATAGATATGCTTTTGTAGATACAAGAGCCACAAAAACATATACTAGGAAAGCAACAAAAGAGAGAGGCAGGATGCGAGGCTGAAATTAGTCAGACTCCAGTTTGAAGATGGACTCCATTCAGTAGTTCAGGGAAACAGGAAAAAGTATTCAACTTTGTGCAATAATATTTTTATGAAGATGGAACTAGTCATTGCTTCTTAAGATAGTTGGGAGGATTAGACATATGATTATATAAAGTCATATAGCCTATCGGGCACATAATGAGTCTAAATATTACTTTCTTTACATCATATATCTTCTGCTGTCCAAATCCACCCCACTATGTGTGTATGTGTGTGTGTTGGGGGGGGATGTCTTAGTTACGGTTTCTATTGCTGTGAAGAGACACCATGACCGGCAACTCTTATGAAGGAAATCATTTAATTGTGATGACTTGCTTACAGTTCAGAGGTTCAGTCCATCATTGTCATGGTGGGAAGCAAGGCAGACATGGTGCTAGAGAGGGAGCTGAGAGTTCTTACATCTGATTCCAGGCAACAGGAAATGGTCTTTCTCACTGGATGTGGCTTGAGCATATATGAGACCTTAAAGTCCACCCAGCTCCCAAATAAATTACACACAGAGGCTTATTCTTTTTTTTTTTTTTTTTGGGTTTTTCGAGACAGGGTTTCTCTGTGTAGCTTTGCGCCTTTCCTGGAACTCACTTGGTAGCCCAGGCTGGCCTCGAACTCACAGAGATCCTCCTGCCTCTGCCTCCCGAGTGCTGGGATTAAAGGCGTACGCCACCACCGCCCGGCTGAGGTTTATTCTTTATTATAAATGTCCAGCCTTAGCTTGGCTTGTTGCTAGCCAGCTTTTCTTAACGTATCCCATCTACCTTTTTCCTCTGGGCTTTTACCTTCCTCTATTCCTGTATACCTTTTCTTTTCTTCTTACTCTGTGTCTGGCTGTGTAGCTGGGTGGCTGGCCCCTAGTGTCCTCCTCCCCTTGTTCTCTTGCTCTTTCTTCTTTTCCTCCCAGATTTCTCCTTCTATTTATTTTCTCTGCCTGCCATCCCTACCTATCCTTTCTCCTGCCTCGCTATTGGCTGTTCAGCTCCTTATTAGACCATCAGGTGTTGTAGATAGGCAAAGTAACAGCTTCACAGAGTTAAACAAATGCAACATAAAAGAATGCAACACATCTTTGCATCATTAAACAAATGTTCCACAGCATAAACAAATGTAACACATCTTAAAATAATACTCTACAACATACTTCCTCCAACAAGACCATGCCTCCTAATAGTGCCATTCCCTTTGAGGGCCTTTTTCTTTGAAACCACCACAGGGGATGTGATGTATATATTTATAAGTGTGTGCTCATGTATGTGGAGACACATGTACACTTGTTGAGCATGTCAAGTATCTTTCCTTTGCTCCCCACCTTTTCTTTTTGACACAAGGTCTCTCACTGAACTGATGCTTGTTGATTGAGCTAAGCTGGCTGGCCAGTGAGCTTGAGGGATCCGCATGTCCCCACCTACGGCACTGGGCTTACAGTCAGGTGCTATCACACCCTGATTTTCACGTAGGTTCTGTGGATCTGAAGTCAGATCCTCACGCTTGCACAGCAGGCAGTTTACTGATGGAGCCATCGATCCAGCTCTCCACAAACCTTTTCTCCATGATGTTGTGTAGCTGTTCCCTCCTGCTTGGAACATTCTCTACTCAAGGGAGGACAGAAGCTGGCCAAACATAAACTCAGAAATCACATGAGCTTGCAACATTCTCACAGAGCTCTTCTGAGGTTATATAAGCAGCCAAAACTTGCAGGGGGGGTGTTGGGGGTGTTGGGGAGGAGGTTGAGGGGTGGACTCTATGGTGCAGCTGCCGCAAGCTGTAGAAGGGACTCCAATAACGCAGCTTTTGTGAGTCATCAGCCATGCTGGGGTGGGCTTTTAATAATGCAGCTGCCCTACCTAAATCATCCATGTTTCATCCTTCATCCATGCTCCTGTAAGTAACTACAACAGACCCCTTGCTCCTTCAGGCTGCTCTGGGATGCAATTGTTTCTTTGGTCCATCATTGCCCTCTCTAGCTGGGGTGAAAAGGCACTTCTGTTGCATCTTCTCAGGAAAAAAAAATAACATAACACACAGGTATCAAGGAATCTGTAATATTAGACAACTAAATTCCTTCTGGCAACATTCAAGTGAAAGTCAAGGCCTACCTCCTCTGCCCATCAGATTGAAATATAGACACGACCTGAGCATTTGGTGCACGTTTTTTGCTGCACAGCTCTACACACCAGGAAATGATGAATATATAGCCTGACTAAGAAATAGGCCTTTTCTCTCAAAATCATGGAGTACTTCACAAGTAGCAAGTGCTTCTGTGTGGCAGATTGCTTTACTTGGGTACTTATGCGCTCCTCCCCACAGACAAAACTCCTTCTTGCTGTATCTCTTAAGTGGCCCTCAAACTTCCTTAGGCATAATGACAGATAGGCAAGTCCCGAGCCTCATCCTTAGGATTCTGCTTGGCTGGCGGTGCTGGGTAGTTTTTGTCAACTTGATACCAACTAGAGTCATCTTGGGAGAGGGAACTTCAACTGAGAAATTGTTTCCATCAGACTGACCCACAGACAAGTCTATGTGGCATTTTCTTGACTAATTATTGATATGGGAGGGCCCAGCCCACTCTGGATGGTACCACACCTGGCAAGTGATCCTGAATTGTATAAGAGGGTAAGCTGAGCAAGCCATGGAGAGCAAGCCGGTAAACAATGCTTCTCCATGGTCTCTGCCTTCAGTTCCTGCCCAGAACTCTCTCAACAATGAACTTGTAATGTGGAAGTGTATGCTAAAATAAACCCTTTCTTCTCTGAGTTGCTTTTGGTCAGTGTTTTTATCACAGCAACAAAGAAGCTAACTAGAACACATGGCCTAGGGCTCTGTACTTCTGATAAGAATCCACTGGGGTCATGTGACTGAGAACTGGGTTATACATGGTGCCGAGGAAAGCAGACTCTTGCAAGGTAAGCATGCTGTGACAGAGAAGGCAGCCATGGTTAAAACCAAGGGCACATTGTGTAGCCATTACCTATGAGGTGAAACTGCCTCCTAGCAGAAGGAAGGCTCTTCAGACTTGAGATGCTGATGGAAGTTACAAAGTCCAGGAAGCTCAGAGAGTTACAAGGATCCCAAGGCCCCTTGCCAAGATTATAAAAACAGTGGACAATCCTGGAAAGGGGAGACTCTTTGGTGGAACTGACTGCCAAATGTGCAGCCAGCTCCAGGGACTCAGTTTTCATGAGTCATCACTCCTGTGGGCCTAGAGTTCTCAGTGATGCAGCTGCCTTTGAGTCACCCCACGTGCTCGTGACTTCTCACTAATGTTCCTGTAAGTAAGCCCAATAAACTCATTAATTCACATCTAGACTTGAGTGGAATCATTTCTTCTGTCTGTTACCAGTGCCTTATCTGTGGTGAACAAAAAACTCATACATGGCTACAACAGCATTCATTGGCCCTCAACAGATGTCTAAAACTGTGATGGGGACGGGGATCTTATGCCAAAGGGCACATTGACAGGGCGGGGATAATTCCGAGAGGAAACAGGTTGAACTGTAACGAGGAAGAGCTTTGATGCTGGTCTACAAGATGGATACACATACTCTCTAGATCTCTTCTGGAGACCTGGATGACTGGTCACTGTCTAAAAGTGAACCGGGAACCAGGGAATGGAGTTCAGTGGATAGAGTGCTTGCCTAGCATGCATAAGTCACCCTCAGCACCATATATCCTAGGTGTGGTGGTGCATCCCTGTCATCTTAGTGCTTGAGATGTGGAGGCGAGGGTAAAATGGAGTTCAAGGGCATCCTTGGTTACATAAGGAAGTCAAGCTAGTGTGGGCCCCATAATAAAGAAATATATAAATAAATAAGGATGGGTGGGTGCATTTGGTAAAGAAGATGGTGATACAAAGGTATAGAACCATCAGGAACCTCCCCCCCCCCATGGAAACAACAGAGTTTGCTTGTCGAAGGATTTTGTCATTGGCTGCTCATTGTTCTATGGGTCCGTTGTCATTGTCGCTCTGCTTATTTGCTCATTCTCAGTTTTTCAAGACAGTGTCTCACTGTGTAGCCCCCACTGACACTGCTGGCCTTGAACACGAGGCAGTCTTCTTGCTTCTTCTATCTCCCAGGAGTTCTCTATTAGTTTATATAATTTCTGATGAAAATGGAAATAACCCAGAACTATTTCTCCAGATATTCGGAGAAAATAGCCCTGGGTAAGATAGGTTACTTGAGGGGAGTAGGGATTGCATAATGGCCATCAGTCATTTTATTAAAACCTTATTGGGCCAGGCACTTCATGCAAAGGATCTCTAATTTCCCAAGCCTACCCACGAGGGAGGTGTTGACTCTTTTCAGAGGAGAAGCCTAAGCTTCAGAAAGGATGAGAAGTTTGCTTAGAATCACACAGCAAAGATGAAACAATTGTAGGTTAGATCTTACCAGCAGCTCTCTCGGCATCTGCTTGTGAATACATGTGGAGACTTTATCTATCAGTGTCAGGAAAAGACCTTCCAGGACCCACCAGTCCAGCCTTGCCAGACATCTAGCAGAGAAAGAGGTTTCTGAAACAGGAGGAAACCCAGGAAGATTGCTCAGTTCCGGGGCACGCTGCCTCCCAGCTGGGGATGAGAGTTAATCTTGAAAATCAATTCAGCACTTGCTCTTGCCACAGACACTCCCCAGGGCAGGCCATGGTTCTTCTCTTGCTGCTAAATGGCACAATAAGTGGAGAATTGAGCAAGACAAGGCATGGTGTGTGGAGGTCGGGGGGCCGTCATGGGCTGAGCCTGGAGCCGCCAATAGAGCACTCGTTGAGGGGCTCATCTGTGGCACATGCAGCCTCGGGGGCAGACAGGGCACGGATGGACAGGAGTAATTGTGGCCCTTCAGCCTGAGAGCAAGCACAATCAGTTCCCTCCGGCAGCCTAGCTCTCTCCCTGACAGCTTAGGCATCTGCTCCTTAGCTTGGTGGTGACATTGTCCTCTGTGGGCTGATTTCTGGACTGTGGTCCTGTCTTTCTGAGATCTCTCCCAGAGAAGGCAAGGCCTACGCTGAGTGATGAGTCAGTGGGGAGCCCAGGCCTCTTATGTGTACCTCTGAGTCTTCAGACACCTCAGATTCATGTTTCTTAAGGCTGCAATTAGACCATACTGATCTAAGACTAGTGGACTATGGTAGATGGTGCTAGAATCTTCTCCCAGATTCTGGAAAGCAGGCAGGTAGTGCTGCTTCCTGAGAAAACCAGCTCTTCTTCAGAAAAGGGTTAGGCAGAAACCAGTGTCATCCACCAGTGGGACAAGTTACACGCCACCTTCCAGGACGATGACCTTCACCTTCTAACAGGTCACTGGTAAGGCTAGAGCTCGGGAAGGCAGGCAGAGGAGGGCTGACCTCTGCCATTTCCTGAAAGAGATAAGCAGTGGACAGAGATCTCAACAGGGATTGAAATATTAGTTGGCAAATTGAAATATGACTGTTATCTGTTAATACATGACAGTGCATCTCTGAGCCTAGGTACCTTACAGTTGTTGGCTATCATTTGCCTAATTACCTTCGTGGGAGTAATTACGGTAACAGGGCTGTGGCTCTCTGAGACCCGTCAGATGTCATAAAGATAATGGACGAGCAGGCATACTAGACACACCAGCTTGGGGTAGGGCGTCAATATTTTTCAAATCCCTGCCACTGCAAACATTTTCTCATCTCCAGATGGAAGGCTGGGACCGGCTCTCCTTCTGCCTCCTGCCTCTTCAGCTTTATCACCTGACAGATGACACAGAGGAGCTGGGTGGTAGGGCTTACTCTGGCCATTTTACAGATAAGTAAGCTGAGGCAGCGGGGAGTGGTCTGCTCTTCCTGCTGGACCCACATAGACTTAGGGCTGTAGTTTATTGTCTGGGGCCCTCCCATGCTCCATTTGGCCTTCTTCGTGCATGACCTTGAGCTCTCAGAACACGTGCTGTAGAGAATCCTGTGTACACGTCAAATCACAGTCAAGACGATCTGCACACGTCACCATCTCCTCAGCCGTTCCTCTAAAGCAGAGAACACAGTTATCTTCCCAGCTACGCCCCAGGAAAAGGGCTGTGTGAGCACTACTCGTGAGGGGCACAGTTGGAGCTGCCTGAGTGTCTTCTCACTTGGGCGGGGTGGCAAGTGTGGCCCTTAGGACCTTGGTGTCACAAGTCCTCAAGTTAATGGGAACAGGGTTGATTTCTCAAAGCCCATTTTATCTGGGGGACCTGAGCCATCATGGAAGGAAGCTACCCAGACCTCCCCTTTTAAGAATCATGAATACAGGCCAGGTGTGGTGGCGCACGCCTTTAATCCCAGCACTTAGGAGCAGAGGCAGGTGGATCTCTGAGTTCAAGGCCAGCCTGGTCTACAGAGCAAGTTCCAAGACAGCCAGGGCTACACAGAGAAACTTTGTCTTGAAAAACAAACAAACAAACAAACAAACAAACAAACAAACAAACAGAATCATGACTGCTAGAGAGGCCTGGGCACTGAGTGCCGCAGAGATAAGAAACAGGGACTTTAGGAATGAACAGAATTTCTGGAGACAGGCTGCATGTGGGGGAATCCTAGTTCTGCAATTTCTAAAATGTGTGGGCTCAGAGAACTCTAAGCTTCAGTTATCATAGCTGAAAAATGAATGTTCATCATTAACTCAAGCAGTGTGTAATACTCAGGGTATAGAAAACATGGGGGTAAATGTGGCAGATGTGGTCTTGGAGGCTGAGTAACTCAGGGTGGGGGCAATATGCTAGTGAGGCAAGCAAGCAGTTAGTGACTACGAGGGAGAATGTGGTGATTTGAATAGGAAAGACCCCCACAGACTCAAGTGTTTGAATACTTGGTCCACAGGGAGTAGCACTATTAGGAGGTGTGGCCATGTTGGAGTAGGTGTGGCTTTGTTGGAGAAAGTATGTCACTAGAGAATGGGCTTTGAGGTCTCAGAAGCTTGAGCCAGTTCTCTGCCTGCTGCCTGTGGATACAGATGTAGAACTCTCAGCTACCTCTCCAGCTTCCTGTCATGATGATAATGGACTAAACCTCTGAACTGTAAGCCAGCCCCAATTAAACGTTTTCCTTGTAAGAATTGCCATGGTCATGGTGTCTCTTCACAGCAATATAAACCTAAGAGAGAAAATATGAAGAGTGTTAAAAGCTATAAAGAAAGGAGGCCGAAGGGATTCCCTAAGGGGTGGATCTGGGTGGCCTCTCTGAGAAAGAGGCAGTTGAACAAGATCAGAATGACAAGCTTGAGGCAGCTGTGTCAGGATCTGTATCTGAGTTATGAGCAAGTGGGGAGAATGTCCCAGACAATGACCAGTGCGCCTGTGGCACGAACGAGCAATACTTCCCTGATGCTGGAACTTTCGAAGGCAGAACAAGCATCCAGGGACAGCTCAGGCAAAGCTTCCACAGCAGGAACAAGTAGGATGATCTTAGGGAATAAGGACGAAGGTAGCCAGCCTGCAAAGATGATTCAGTAAGTGGAGAAAGTGGAGAATGAGGCCCAGGCCAGAGCATGGTTTATCACAGAGTGATGGAAAGACTGGAAAGCTGTAGACACAAGAATGACAATCTGACCTAGTTTTTGTTGTTTTCTTTTTGTTATGTTTTTGAGGGTAGTTTATTTGTTTACTTGTTTTTGTTTTTGAGATAGGGTTGTAGCATAGGCTGACCTAAAAACTCACCACGTAGCTAGCCCCAGGTTGTCCCTAAATTTACAACAACCCTCCAACCTCAGTTCCTAAGTGATGGGATTACAGGCATAAACCACTACCCATGGCTCTGATTTATACTTTTAAAACATCTTTGGGGCTGAGGAGATGTCTTGGTAAGGCACCTGCTTTACAGGCATGAGGACCTGAGTTCAAATCCCAAGACCCCGCACAAAAGCCAGGTGTGACAGTAGGTGTCTAGTCCCAGTGCGCCTATGACAGAGTGGAAGGCAGAGACAGATCTTCTCCAGAAGCTAGTCTGGCTCCTGCAGGGAGAAACAGCAGAGAGATGCTGCCTCAAATGAGGTAGAAGGGTGAGGACAGACACCCAAGGTTGTTCTGTGACCTCCAAAGACATGCCACTGTGTGTTAGCACACACAGACAAACACACATACGTGTAGAGGCATTGTACACATATGCAAACAATACACAAAGACAAAATTTTAAAATAAATAAATAAATAAATAAATAAATAAATAAATAAATACTCTCTCTGTCCATTGGTGGGGAGAATTTTGAGGGGCTGTTGTATATAGTTTGCATAGGGAATGTCTCTCCTGTTCTTTGAACATTTGGCCTTCAGGTGGTGGCACTGTTTGGGGGAGACTGTGGATCCTCCACAGTGTGGTGAGGCCCAGCTAGAAGAAGTGGGTTGCTGGGGACAGACCTTGAAGCTTATAGCCTAAGCCTGCTTCTTGGTCTGCTGAGACATCAGCCAGCTGCCACATGTTCTCGCTGCCACAGCCATGAGCTACCCACGTCACCAAAGAGTCACCCCCATTGTGACTCTCCCACCATGATGGGCCCTCTCCCCTCAGACCCTGAGCCCAAATCAGTCTTTCTTCCTCTGAGTTACTTTTGTTGGGTATGAAAAAGGCAGCTAACACAGAGGCCAAGGGTGAAAGAGTTTAGGTCACCAGGTGGCGGCTTGCAATTACCTGGGCAATCAATTACAGTGGTCAGAGATGGGATGTACTTTGTGGGTGGAGGTGGCAGACTGTGGAGAGGGTGTAGAAAAGCAAGAACTCCAAGATGGCACGTGGCTTTGGAAATGATCTCATAGTCATCTGATGAGGACTGACCCAGATAACGGATGAATAGCACTTATCTCCGTGCCAGAAACTTCATGAAGGATCAGTGCATGCTTGTTGTTTTATTTCTGGTGCTGGCTCTCTGCAAGGCACTCATTTGAACTTTAGGTGAAAGTTTTCTGGTCCTCAGTTTTCTCATGCAAGCAATATGGCAAGCCAGAGAATCTCTCAAGCATTTGGTAAATATTGATTTGGCATTTACAGTGAGCCAGGCTCTAGTCTGAGAACCAGAGACGTGGGGTCAAAGAGTAGCTACCCTCATAGCTACCCTTACAGTAGAGTGAAGGTGCTGGTGAACAGAAAGCCCTGGGGAGGGTCAAGAGGGAGCCAATGGCAAGAGAACCTTGTGGGAGTGTGTGTCCAGGAAAAGAAGACTTCCTACACAAGAAGTTTTTAAGTGGAAGTCACAAGATCAGAGGGAGCTTGGAAGATGAAGGATGAGGGTGCCTGTGGTGGAATGGATGTGGAGGGGAGTCCATGGAGATAAGAGATCAGACAGAGGGAATGGAATGATAGAGTTGCTTGAGGTACAAAAGAGTGTAAGTTTCCCTGCACCAGAATTCTCAAGGGCAGACCCGCCCAAACATCTTATCTCATGCTTGGGAGACCTTGAAAAGAGAGGGTGCCAGGACCCATCAAATGCAGGTGGGTGTGTTCTGAAGAACAGAGGGTTTTATTTGTATTCTTTAAAAGGTTAGTGGCCAAGAACAAATGTTTTGTGGTCCTTGGAGGGGGGTCTGGTCTCTAGCTATGTGCTAACTCGTTTGCTAAAATGGCAATGCGTGTAAGGTGGTGGAGGATTATTTTGTTTTACTGTTCTGAGGATCAAACCCAGTGAGCCACATCCTCAGCCTTTGGAGCTTTGTGTTTGCTTTGCCTTTGTATTTTTTGAGATAATGTCTCAAAAGCCAGATGAGGCTGGCTTTAACCTCCCTATATCACTAAAGATGGCAGGTGATTTTCCTGCCTCCACTTCCCAAAAGCTGGGATGATAGGCTAAACCGTGATACCTGGTCAGCCTCCTCAATCCCTTGTCTTGGACGAGATTCTTGGTATGCATCCCAGGCAGGCCTTGATTTGAAATCCTCCTGTCTCAACCTTCCAAGTGCTGACACTGCAGGTCCACACCATCATCCTGGGCTCCCCTGGCTCTCCAAGCATCAGGCTGCACACATCGGCACCGGGAGCGATTTGACAGAATGTGCACTTCAGGACCCTCTCTAGTGCTAGTTTACAAGTCTCTTTCTACCTGCTCCTGGTAGGCAGTCAGAATCAGACGCCACGTAAAGGTGGTAATGTGCCATCGTGATTCGGTAGCCTGCTCTGTGCTCTCTGCTGGATCACTAAAAAGCAAGGAGACTCCATCACTCTGTCTCCCTAATGGCAAAAGATTCTGAATTGTGCTTGAAGATCTTATGCTGGGTCCTTGTGAGAAAAGCACAGGGGAAATCTTGACTATTCTATGCATGCTCTTTATCACTGAGCTCTGCCCCTAGCCCCAAGAAATAGTTGCCATAAAGCCATTGCTATGTTTGCTGCGGAATTACTTTAGAAGCTAGTGCAGTGCTCATCATCAGTTTGCTCTAGAATTTGTGCAGGGATGGGTATGTTCTTCCAGACAGTGAGAAGTAAGTAGTTCGACACACTTACCTTACTACTGTGGCTGCCAGTAGTAAGTACTACTGTGAAATCCATTAGTAACGTATCACATTGCACACACACAGTAGATTCCTCTGTCTCCCTTAATCTTGTATTTCTGCCTTAATGTGTTTATCAAATGTATATGGAGAACCCATGATGGAGGATTGTAGCCATCCTGCTGTTACTGTGCTGGTGGCAAACACTCAGACACCAAACCACCGAGCGCTTCATGTATGACTGAGCCAAAGGAAAGAGAGTCATTTTTCAGGTTTCAGTTCTGGAAGGACAGTGGGCTATTCCTGACCTGAGTCAGTGTGTCTCGCAGAAGCTCCCTCAACAGAATGGTCATCGGCAGAATGTAAGACAATCACTCTCCTCTGATTGTCACTACAGCTGACATAAGAAGTCCTCCAGAGAGGGAAATGGAAGCCTGGAAGGTGTCGGCAAACGGCCGAGTGCTGCAGACCCGGGTGGTAGAGGCCTGTGTGCCTGTCTTTTGGTGACAAGCCCCACATTCTTTCTGGATGTTTCTGTCCCACATAAGTAAGTCTGAGTGGGTGGTGCCAGCCTGTGCTATGACCTTGTAAAAAAGTGGTTTCCTCCCTGCCCTTGAGGATTTCACCAGGCCCCTCTGTCTGTCCTCAGCCAGCCAGTCCTGCAAACTGTGTTTGGACAGTCTGTAATGCTACCGTCAAATTTAGGCCCCAGGATTGTACCTGCTGCTGTTTTCCTGGCCTTCCTCCTCTTGGTGCCTCCCTTTCACCAACTTCTCATTCTAACCCGATTCTAAGCTTCACATCAAATCCCTGAAGAGAAGCCTGCTTCTGGAAGCCCTGGGAACCTTATCGCCAGGGAAGCTGGATGAGCTGCTTGCTGCTGTCCTTCCTGGGGCCCGGGATCATTCTGGAAGCTCTCACCTGCTGGGCTCTCAATTTAAAAGGTCTCCCCTTTTTCTTAGGATTAGTGTTTGAGATTTTCCTTTGCGTTCTCCCATGCTCCACGAGCAGCTTAAGGAGGCCCATGCTTAGAGACATTTCCATGAAGCATGAAGTGGTATTTCGCCCTTACAAGAAAATATTTTTGGCATCAATTCAAGGAAGCAGAGACCCACTTCAGTGGGGGGATAAATTCCCAGACGTGCCCCAACCCACTTCTAGAGAGCTCCTTCTGCCTGGGAGCACCGCCCTTTCTGTTCCAATTATGCCATCCATGTCTCCATTTTTAAAATTACGCTCCCATTATGGGCTATTTATATAGGATATACTAAAAGAGTCCATAATGCTCGCCCATAAGGCAAGTACCCTCTAGTTTCCGACTGCTCTCCAGTCTCTAAAGCTACCACCTGTTTCTTAGATGTGAGCCAGTTTTCCAGCCACCGTTAATAAATGGTGCTTCCTCTGTGCTTTTAGACTCTTAGGCACTTCCTCAGATGGTGCCGATCTAACTTTAGGAAGGTTACAGTTTCTCATCTGCTCTGACATACCAAGATACCATGAGAGAGCCGACTCTCTCTGTCCCCATCTGTGGGTGTGGTTGATCATGTGTGTGCAGGCGTATATGGGCACACTGTGGAGGTCAGAGGACAAGCTCGGGTGCCATGTACCTTCTTTTGTTTTGTTTTTCTCTAAGACAGGGTCTCTCACTGGGACCCAGGGCTAGCTAATTAGGCTAGGCTGGCTGGCTAGCAAGCCCCAGTGATCTCTGCCTCCCCAACCCTGGGGTTACAAGTGCATACGACCATGTCTGACTTTCTACTTGGGTACCTAAGACCAAACTCAGGTCCTTAGGCTCATGGTGAGCTCTTACTAATTGAGCTATCTACACACACACACACACACACACACACACACACACACACACACACTTTCCTTCTTCCCCTCACTCCTAGCAGCCACCCACCTGTCCTCCATTTCTATGTGTCATTTCAAAAACTTACATAAATAGGATCAAACAGCAGGTAACTTTTCAAGTGAACTTTTTTTTTTCCCACTCAGTATAATTCTCTGCAAATTCATCAGGCTGCAGCAAGTACCGGTAGATCCTTTCTTTCATGTCTCAGTTATATTCCAAAATTTGAATATGCCACAGCTTTTTAACCACCCACCCACTCAAGGACTTCAAAGCTGTTCTAATCTTTGGTTATTGTGACTGTACTGTCTTTGTTAGGATTTCTGTTGCTGTGATAGAACACCATGACCAAAAGCATCTTGGGTAGGGAAAGGTTCATGTCAGCGTATTTGTCTCCATAACAGGCCATCATAGAGGGAAGTCAAGGCAAAAACTCAAGGCAGGCACTGTAGCAGAGACCACAGAAGAGTTCTGGTTATTGGCTTGCTCAGTTTGCTTTCTCATATAACCGAGTACCAGCCCAGAGGTGGCAGCACCCCTGGGAGCTGGACCCTCCCGCCTCCATCATTAATCAAGAAAATGCCCCACAGGCTTGCCCATAGGCCAGTCTGGTGGGGATATTTTCTCAATTGAGGTCTCCTCTTCTCTCAAATGACTCTAGCTTTGTGTCAAGTTGACAAAAAAAAAAAAAAAAGTAACCAGGACATGTACAGATAGATCTCTGAATCAGTGCAAGTCTTCATTTCTCAGGGCTACGTGCCTAGGAGTGCAGTTTCTGGGTCATATGGTATTTTATGTTTCCATTTTTTTAAAGTGCCAAAGTCACTGAGAGTGGCTTGCCAGCTTACATTTCCACCAACAATATGTACTTCTCTCCTCCTAGCTAGCATTTGGTCTTGTCTGCTTTTCACTGTCGCTGTCCCGATAGGTGTGTGGTGGCTCCTCGACGCAGCTTTAATTTGTATTTCTCTAACAGCTAATGATGTTGAGCACCCGTCATGTGCACATTTCCCATCTGTGAACCCACTGCGCTGAAATGTCTTTCCATGTTTCTTGCCAATTTTATAATTGGATCGCTTGTTTTTTTGTCTTTACTGTTGAGTTTTGAATATTCTAGGTAGTCATTCTTTGTCAGGCATGTAATTTCACACAACTTTCTTTCTTCCGTGGGGTCTTAGTTTTCTGTCCTGAGGATCTTTTACAGAGGGAGAGTTCTCAGGTCCTTATCTAAAGTTCAGCTCATCCACCATTCCTTCCGTAGAGTGTACTTTGAGTTCCACACCCCCAAAATGTGCTGCGTAACCCCGGATGCCAAAGACTTTCATTTCCCCCCTGAAGATTTTGTGGTTTTACATTTTACATTTAAACTTGTAATTTTTTTTTTAATTGTAGTACAGTGTATGAATCTTAAGTTTTATTTTATTTTTGCTCCATGGCTATCCCACAGCTTTAGCGACATTTATTGAAGAACCCAGCTGGACAGGGTGGTACACTTAACACTTTAATCCTAGCACTTGGGAGACAGAGGCAGGTGGATCTCCATTTGAGGCCAGCCTACATAGCAAGTTACAGGTGAGTCAGGGCTACATGGTGAGACCCGGTCTCAAAAAAAAAAAGAAAGAAAGAAAGAAAGAAAGCTTGCCTGGCTTTTTTTTCTTTTTCTTTCTTTCTTTCTTTCTTTCTTTCTTTCT
>CABHPH010160121.1:11622-50538 GCA_902168325.1 Peromyscus nudipes | reverse complement strand
CCTGATCTACATGGAGAGTTCCAGGCAAATCAAAGCTACATAGTGTGAAACATGGTCTCAAAAAAAAAAAATTGTTGGGGCGGGGCTCCTTGGTGGTAAATACTTGGGAAAGGTCCTGGGATTCCATCACATTCCAAAGCTTCTTCACCAAATATTTAGTTTTGTTGTTGTTGTTGTTGTTGTTGATTTGAGGCAGTCTTGCTCTGAAACTCTGCTAGCCTCAAACTCAGGGCAATTCTCCTGCCTCAACCTACCAAGAGCTGAGTACAGGCATGAGCTACCCCATATGCCTTCCTCTCTGGACTCTAGTCCTCCACAGATGAACTATTGAACAATGTCAGTTCTCCTCCTTACTGCCCTGCTTGCAGCTTTCCTCAGCGTGTGTCTAGCCCTCGGTGAGCTCGGCTTCCCTCTTCTCTCCCACCTTCCCAGCCTGGGTTTTCTTCAGTGTCTGCCCTGGAGAGATAAGCCCTGCCTGAGACAAGCTGCAGGAAATGGTTGGTTCTCTCTCTAAGACCTTCTCACCTAAAATACACGATATACTATTCCTTTTATCCAGTGACTCTTCCTCCACCCAACATTTGATCTTGAATACCTGGACACCATTTGAGCTAAAAGAAATCACAAAAGTCTCCTTTCTGGAAAACTCAGAGCGCAGCGTTTCTTTTCATTACAAATACGGTAGATATTTTCATGATTGTAGATATACGGAGAACAAGAAATAGTAATATGCATGTAGCACTTCAAGTTCAAAACCCAGCCGGATAATCACTCCACCTACACCAAACACACAATAAATATTTTAAACATTATTATGTTTGATTTTTAGATAAAAAGCTAGAGCTGTAGAGAAGCAGTAACTGGTATTTAAGTGATGAAACGATAAATAACAGTTGCACAGATTATGGAAACCGTGACAAGAAACAGTAAAACAACAGCAACAACAAACACCGCTCTGCTTCGCTGCTCCAAACTCACCACAATCTGGCATACACTTTTTGCAAAAGACCTGGTTTCTCACCCCCAGCAGCGCTCTAGCATTTGGGGTTCGTCTCTATACAAGTTCATTCTCCGCATTCACGGGCCGACGTCAGCAAGCTACTTACGTGGAAGCCTGGGTGAGCTCTGTGCTGGAAGCAGCGGGTGCTGGTGCCTGCCGGCTTAAATAGCCTGCTGACTAACGCGGCTGCTGAGCGCACGTTTATTTACGCCTGGGAGTGCACGCTCCAGCAAGGACCTGAAAAACCTGCCGCGTGGGCAGGCGGGAACCACTGAAAGTCAGCCCGCCTTACGTCTCTCCCGGTTATTCAGGTTTGATGCTCGCTCAGGCGGTGACTTCTGAGAGTCTCGTTAGAACTTTTCATTCAGCGCTGTCCCCTTAGCCACCAAGATCACTTGGAGGGTGCCTCTGAGAGACGTGGAAGAGCAGCAAGCCCCTGGCTCTTTCCCCAGCTTCCTTATTTGGAGCCGGCTTGGGTTAGATGTTGCCGCCTCTCAAAGCTTTGGTCTGCCAGGCTGCATTCACAGCTCTGCGGGCGATGCGCCAAACCCAAGCGCCTGGACTGATGCCCAATTAATGAAAAGCTGTTTTCTTTCCGACACAGAATGTACAAACAAGGAAAAACTAAATCAGAGGGCCGGTATGAGACAATTTTAGGTTCCTTTCAATACTCATTTCTTTCTTTTTTTTTTTTTCCTGCATTTGCCCTTTGTTAATGAAATTCCTATCTGAGGGTTGAAAGATTCCTTGCTGAAACTCACGTTAAAAGGTAATGTGTACGCGAGGCTATGCAAAGGTAACGCCAGGCGTGAGTGTTCAAAGGCTCCTGTGACTGGTGGCAGAGATGCTGGAGTGTGGATGTGGGTGAGGACCCCACTGGTCCAGGTTTATTTTTGTTTTATTAGCTGGATAGGCTGTTGGCGGTTGCAGCAGTGAACACATGAGATTGTGACTTGGAGGGGAGGAAGGAAGGGACTCCGGGCTACTGAGATCATTTATGGGAGTATCTGTGTATGTAGCACAAACTAGAGCCTCCCCAGGTCCTCACCCTGGGTGTCTCACCTGCCTGGTGAAAGAAAAGCCCACTTGATTCTCCTGGGAACTGGATTCACATTGAAAGAACAGCAGAGACTGTTGAGACAAAGGGAGGTAATGGCTACAATATTTGTGTAGGAGAAAGAAGAGAGACATCCCGGTTCCCAAGGGAATTCTTTGGCTTCCTGTCTCTTGGTTTCTTCTAACTCTTCTATGACCACATGTGGACTCTTGCCTTCCAGGTTTCTTCAATACACGATCTATGTCTTGTTGATCTCCTGACAGCCAGGGTCATGATCATAGTCTAGGGCGGGGGTGGGGGTAGCTCAGGAGTGGAGCTCTTGCCCAGCATGTATGAAGCTCTATGTTTGATCCACAGCAGGGCAAGGGACAAACAAGCCAAACAAGCCTTCCTGTGTAACGATGACAACCTGGATCTAGAGAGACTGACTGGGTGCCAGCCTTCAGAGTTTCCTCATCTGTCAAATCCTCACCACAACACGATGAATTAAATTCTTTCATTATCTACCCCGTAGATGAGGAAACTACTAGCCAGAAAGATTAAATAGCATTCTCGGGAGCCACAGCAAGTGGCAGGAATGAAATTGGAATCCAGATCTGGTTTCAGAGTCTAGGTTTACATTTAGGAATGATTGAAACGGATATTTAGAAAAGTTGCCAGAGAATCTTTTCACCTATTCTCATTTGGCCACTTCTCATCTGGCTTCCAGAAGGTGAGTTCCATGACCTGGTGTGCTTTGTGCAGCCCTAGAACCTAGCATTGTACCCGGCACATAGTAGGTCCTGAACGGATATGTTATTTGTTCCAATTCTAAATTCTTTCGGAAGCCACACAACCCGATAGATAAGGGGTTGGCAAAGGCAAAGACTTACCTTGGTCCAGGCATGCTTGTTTTGTTCTTGTGTAGCACATTGGCATCTAGCTATTTCTCTTGATCTCACTGTACATCATGGAAGTGAACCCAGACATGGCTGAAAACATGAAGCAGTGTTAATCCCACCGATCGAGAATAAGACCACTACCACAGTTTAAAGCCAAATTTGAAGAAAGCTTTAATTAAATACTGGCCAGGTAGATGGGCTCTGGCCAGGTCCATACCCAGGTTCCTGGGAAATGGCCCAGAATCCCAGTTTGTAGCAGATTAAGAAGGAAAACCCATAATTCATTGCATTTTCCATCAGGTCCAATCAGAGGCAAGCATACATCCTCACGCACCTCCATCCTGTGGACCTCCTGCCGATATGTGATCAAACACTTCAGTGCAGATGGGTCAAACACACTTGTTTAGGGGAATGAAAAGCATGTGGCTTGTTATTGCCCATAAACAATAGCCTCCAGCATTTCAGGAACTATCTGTCCTCAGGCAAGGGGCTTGCAGATCAGAGGCATTTTTGTTTCATGGATCTCTTAGGCATAGTCATTAAAACTTAAAATGTAGCTTTGGCTCTCACAGCAGTTTTTATATCACTTAAGAATTCTGGCTGGGCGGTGGTGGTGCACACCTTTAATCCCAGCACTCGGGAGGCAGAGGGAGGCGGATCTCTGAGTTCGAGGCCAGCCTGGACTACAAAGTGAGTTCCAGGAAAGGCGCAAAGCTACACAGAGAAACCCTGTCTCAAAAAACAAACAAACAAACAAACAAACAAACAAACAAAGAATTCTGAAGGCATGTGGTTTCAGTGTTCAATGATGCAGTGATCTGCCCAGAAACCCTAGATTTTTCTCTTTCATCTTGTGACCCCCAGTGCAATGGCGTTATCTCCTATCACAGTGGCAAGGTGACCGCAGTAGCTCTGTGCATTGTGTCTGTGAGGAAAAGCCAGGGGTGTTTTCTGAGTCTTCTTCTTTGTTGGTTTAGAGGAAAGATTTCCAGAGACCATGTGCAGACTTCCACTTGTGATATCTGGGTCACATGGCTATCAAAGTAACTAACTCCATCATCTGCAGAGAGGAAGGCAAACAGGCAGACCATGACTCATCTCCCAGGTTCAGGCAAAGGATCCATATTATCTAGCTATGCTGTTCTGAATGCTTATCACAATCTGGACTTGGCTAATGGGGATCATGGCTACCAACAGTTCTATCAAACCAGGAGATGGTTTAAGTGACAATCTAAGCTGTGTTCCTGCTTAGGCACCAGACTAGAACAGTTTTCTCTCTATCAGTTCTCTCTGTGATGGATGGATGGATGGATGGATGGATGGATGGATGGATGGATGAATGGATGAATGGATGGATTGGTTGATTGCTTAATCTAATCAGAAAACCTTGTGTTGCCTCCCAGTAACTTAAGACTATTTCAATAGCTCCCAGACAAGGGAAGCTGCTGGCTACAGTGGTCCTTCACAAGCACATTTAGATCCAAGTCTTCTGTGGGAGGCCAGCTTCCACCTTTACCAGGGCTCCTATGAGGAGGAGAGAGGGATAAGAAAATATCAGATAGAAAGAGAGACCTAGACGACGATGACGAGAAAGACAGTAACATAGGATAGCTTCAGGAGGACCTGGGTCAATATCCAACGGCCCTTTCCGTTTATTCAAAAGGGCTTTTTATAACAATGCCAAGGGGCGGGACAAAAGACCTCCCCCTTGCTAGATCAAAGCACACTGCACAGCCAAGTGTAGACCCTTCCAAACACCTGGTAACCATACCTGTGGTCAAATCATCCCATTATGCAGCCCTGCTGGGTAAAGCAAGCTCAGATTCTCTGGCCCTGAGTAATTTGGGCCTCCACAGTCTTTGTATCAACATTGTTCCCCAAAGACCAGCACACAATGGGTCAGTGTTCCGGGCCAGATGGTGATGCTACTGGTGTCTTAGAACGGTTCTGATACTCAACTGCTTATAAGAAGATGGGGAAGCAGGCTCTGGTGCTTTGAGGTGCCTTTTCCTATTCCTCCTCATCCCTTGTTTCAGGGAATTCCATAGTCAACACTTTGCCTCCGCCTGCGAGCTCCAGCCACCACACAGGATATGTGGTTCTGTTCTCCCGGTAGCTAACGAAGTGCAAGTGAACACAGGCAAATGAGCCGGCTGTTCTTTCCCTTCCATTTACTGCTGTGGGGCTTTTTCTTGTTGTGAACCCTTTTCTTCATGGCCACGGAGAACAGAAAGGGGAGAAGGGTGAGCTTAGAGCCAGGGCTCCAGAGAAGAGGGAATTGCCTGGGAAATGGTCGGTGTTGGAGCCGTGTTTGCTGAGTTACTGGAAAGGTAGTTTCTGGGAAAGAAGAAATCTGGGCTTTCAGATCACATGGGTTCAAGTCCCACCATTTCTGTTTACCAACTGAGTGATCCAGGCAAACTTACAAAATTTCTCTTGGCCTATTTCCTCCTATGCAAAATGCAAGTGATGCTATTTATCGCATAGGCGTATTACAAATACTAATGGTTATACATGGAAAGTACTTATCAGTACTTACATCATACTAGAGCATAATGTAAGACGTAGCAACAATAAATATTTACAACCATCATACTAGAGCATAATGTAAGACGTAGCAACAATAAATATTTACAACCTGTCCATAGTTCTTTCCGTGGAACTCATGTAAAGGTGGCTAAATGTCACCTGCCCCGGTGCCACAGCAGACATGGTGGCAGAGCCACCTACAAAACAAGGGAACAGCCCCTCTCATCTTGCCAGAAGCTCAGGGGCACTGATTGCCAGGAAGCTGGTTGATGAATAGAGAACTCGTAGAACCAAGCAGAGGGAGAGAGAGAGCAAGAGGGGGAGGGAGGGAGGGATAGAGGGAGGGAGGGAGAAGGTGAGTGTTCTTGGGGAACACTTCAGACAGTTCAATGATGAATGTCACTCTCCAGAAGCCCATTATTGACCTCCACTAGGAAGCATCTCTGTCCAGGGATGGAAACACACCCCCTCAATGTTCTGCCCCCCAAGCTATAAACTTGAGCGTGGAAAGGCTGGCAGCTCTACCGCTGTGTGTTGATCGGATGTCAAGGCTTTGCGGGGTCTAACCTGGCTGGGACTGGAACGGTGTGAAGAGCAGAAGAGGAACTGGCAATCAACACGGTACCTGGACAAAGAGGATGGAGACTGGCCAAGGGGGGAGATATTTTCCTTGGCTCCTGGAAGAAAAGTTTCCCAGTTCCCTGGTTAAGAAAGGGGAGTTCTGCCAGGCGGTGGTGGCGCACGCCTTTAATCCCAGCACTCAGGAGGCAGAGGTAGGCAGATCTCTGTGAGTTCGAGGCCAGCCTGGGCTACCAAGTGAGTTCCAGGAGAGGGGCAAAGCTACACAGAGAAACCCTGTTTCGGAAAAACCAAAAAAAAGAAGAAAGAAAGAAAGGGGAGTTCTAGCAGAGGCCCACACTGATTCTTGGTGGCTTGTGGCAGATACAAGAACAATAAATCATCCTTTCAGTGAGTGGTGTGTGCTTTATCCAAGGCTTGGGTTCCATCAACTTATCCCTACTTGCGACACACTTATTGTCCGAGAGAGTCCTAAGTCAGTTGACGCTGGGGAGTTGGACACGGCAGCCCACAGCCACACATTACAGGAGGTGCCTGGGTGAGGCTGTTCCACCCAGGGTGGCCTATGACAGTGCGTTGTTCATTGTCCTCCGTAAGAAGCAAAGTTCTCCCAATTCCTGCCCCAGCGTTGAAAGAATAAGGAAGTCACATTTCTCAGTTTTCTTTACCATACTATTCATGTGGTTGGTTGGAGGTGGGATTCTTGGGTTACTGACTGAGGGGCATCACCCCATTGATGAAGAAAAGTACAGGGAGGCCTCATTCTGCACCTCCAAAGCCCAGCTCCTATCCCTAGTGCCAAGCTCTGCCAGCTGCTGGCAGAGGCTGCTCAAGAAGCAGCCTGGTGACATTCTCAAGAGGGGCGGGGGTGGCGCCTCACCTGGAAACCTCTCCCTCCGTGAATGGCGGAGGGAGTAGACAGCAGGCCGGGGCCACCCAACTTGACTATAATCTCCGAATGCTAGGGAGGGGAGGGAGAGTGTCCCCCACCCACTTCTAAAAGGTCAGGGATGGGCCCTGTGTTCTCCGCGAGCAGTGGGCTGGGAGCTGAGAAGACAAACTGGGCACCCAACACGGGCACTCTGGTTCCGCTGGCCAGCACAGCCCCGGAAGCCACTTGTGTGTCTTACAGCATCCAGGCTGGAGAGACAGGGCCCCGGGTTCTGTCTGTGTGAGAGACATTTGATGTCTGTGAATGGTCTTTATTTGGTGACAGAGAGGAAAAGAAAGAGAACCGGGCTAACTAAACATGAAGTCTGGAGACTAAGCTACAGGAAAATTAAAATGTTTGATACAATAGAGACAAGGTGGGAAATTATTCGAGATAAAATTGTAGATTAGCTGAAAGGGGGAGGGTCCTGATTCACAGCCATGGAGCTTTTACTGCACCCTCTGTCTCTACCCCAGAGACACAAAGGCAGACTCTAGGTATGACTTCCAGAGACACTAAGGCACTAAGGCAGACTCTGGTATGTCTTCCAGAGACCCTTCTCTGCCCTTCGTGCCCTGGGACCTTTGTTTTGAACTCCCGTCCTCTAAGGTGACCTTATCAGGCACAAGTAAGTGTGGAAGAGGCATTGGCTCTCTAACAGGGGAGGACTGAGCTAGCGCAGAGCTTAGAGGACAGTACGGTTCCCAACTCAGGGCAGAAGGAGAGAAGATTGGTGGAGAGGTATGGCTTTGTCACCTGACTGTAATCTCCTTCCAGATTCCCGAGAGCAACTACATCCAAACCCTGCTTCTCCCAACAACCTGGCCTTCCTCTGGGGCTCCCCATACCTCCTGGCATGCTTCAATAGGGGACACCACTGGGAGGGGGGGTGTCTCTCAAACACTTAAACAGAACTCTGTCTCAACTGCATCCTTCTACCATTAAATTGGTTAGTGCCTCGCTTTCCACTGTGTCCACAGAGGCATGCTGGAAGAGAGAACCCAGGGAGGGAGGAAGAGAGGAAGGAATAAAGGAAAGGAAAATGGAGAGAAGAAAGGAAGGAGGGAAGATCACTTATCCTTGGAAAGTGTCTAAAGGTCCTAATCTCTGGCTTGGGCAGAATGTGTGGTCAGAATACACTATGGTGAGATTTTGTTTACTAATCCAATGCAGTTCTGCTCTGTGTATTCAGGCAGAAGCCTGACGCCTTCACACTCATCTCTAAGTCTCTAGCACTGGCATCGCTATGGGTAAGGATTTATAGTCTCTTTAGGACGGCTTCTGATGTGGCATGTTACATAAATGGTCATGCATGGATGCTAGTTGTCTTAGTTAGGGCTTCTATTGCTGTGAAGAGACACCACGACCACGGCAACTCTTATAAAGGAAAACATTTAATTGGGGCTAGCTTACACTTTCAGATATTTAGTCCATTATCATCATGGCGGGACATGGCGGCATTCAGGCAGACATGGTGCTGGACAAGGAGCTGAGACCTCTACATCTTGATCCGCAGGCAACAGGAAGTGAACTGTGTACCATACTGAGCGTAGCTTGAGCAAAGGAGACCTCAAAGCCCACCCCCACAGTGACACACTTCTTCCAACAAAGCCACACTTCCTAATAGTGCCACTCCCTTTGGGGGCCATTTCTTTCAAACTACCACATTAGTACACCCAACTTCCACATCTTTGAAGAGTCGGCTTCTAGACTAGCCTTTTCAGTGGGTTCTGAGGATCCAGCAAGAGGGCCTGCTGCCCTGGGTTGATCTCGCAAAGCCGGCACACCCGGTGTTGCCCTCTGACTCAGGGAGAATGGACTCTGTGCTCTTCAGTGTGCTCCAATAGATGCCCTATCTATCCCTTGAGCCGAGAGCAATTTAGGGTGGTGTTGGGGTTTGAGAAAAGAGTTTGGAAAAAGTCTGGCCTTCAGTTAAGCCTAGGGTGACCACATTTTGGCTTTTTCCTATGACTGCCCTGATTCTAACACTCTAAGTCCTATGTCCAGAGAACCCTCTCCTAGTAACACAATTCTTTGAACATTAATTGATCACCTGTGAAATGACTATAGTGATGTCTTAGTGTTTGGGGACTGTATTAGTCAGGGTTCTCTAAAGTAACAGAACTTATAGCATAAACACACATAAACATTTACTAGAATGACTTACAGGCTGCGGTCTAGCTAATCCAACAATGGCTAGTTATGAACCGAAAGTCCAAAAATCCAGTAGTTGCTCAGTCCACAAGGCTGGATGTCTCAGCTGGTCTTCAGTAGACACTGGAATCCCAAAGAAGCAGTCTCTATGCCAGTGGAGGAATGGACTTGCTAGCAAGGTGAGAGCAAGCAGGCAAAGAGCAAGAGCTTCCTTCTTCCATGTCCTAGGCTTCCAACAGAAGGTATGGCCAGATTAAAGGTGTATCTTCCCACCTCAAAAGAGCTGGATTAAAGGCATGTCTTCCTTCCCCAAATATGTGGGTTAGAAGTGGTTCTTTCTAATTTAAGCAAAATTCTCTCACCGGTATGTGTAGGCAGAAGTTTCTGTCCCAACCGGTCCTGCAGCCTCTCAGTCCCAAATAAACACACAGAGGCTTTTATTAATTACAAACTGTTTGGCCCATGGTGCAGGCTTCTTGCTAGCTAGCTCTTTCATCTTAAATTAACCCATTTCTATTAATCTGTTTTGCCATGTGGCTTTGTGTTCCATTACATCTTGCTCCCCCGGCAGCACTCAGCATCTCCTCAGACTCTGCCTTCTTCTCCTTATCTCTCTGCTTAGATTCCCCACCTGGCTCTATTCTGCCTTGCCATAGGCCATAGCAGCTTCTTTATTAACCAATGGTAGCAACACATGTTCACAGAGTACAGAAAGACCATCCCACAGCAGGTGTGCCCTCCATTTTTAATTACAGATGTGGTCAAGTTGACAACCAAGAGTAGCCATCGTAAGTCCACCCCTGTCAGCTAGGCACACCATCAGATCTCCTTATGTCATGATTAATTTCCAAATGAAACAATAACCCAGTCATAATAACAACTAAATACAATATAACTGTCCCACCTACAATTGCAAACCCATATATTTGACTGTGGAGGCCCACAAAGGTTTCCTGGTAAGATCTGAGCTTGCTTTACCCAGCAGGGCTGCATTAGAGGATTGCTTGACCATGTGTGTGGTTACCAGGTGATTAGAAAGGGTCTGCACTTGGCTGTGCTAGGGGGAGGTCTTTTGTTCCACCTCTTGGCATTCCTATAAAAGGCCCTTTAGAAGAGACAGAAGAGGCATGTGGATAATGATCCAGGCCCTCCCAAGGCTATCCTGTGTTTCTGTTTCTCTCCTCTCTGTCCTTCTGTCTAATATCTCTTATTCCTCATTCCTCAAGAGTACCCTGTCATAAAATGTGGGAGCCGGTCTCCCACATTTGACCAGGTCATAATTACACCTAACATGATATAGTTATCCCTTGTACAACCACAAATGCATTATAAATTTAGAATAAGTGACAATAGCCCTTTAGGGACATTCTTTAGTATCTCAAACTTAAGTATAATAACCACCGATATTCTTGATATTCATCGATAACATTGATATTCATTGATTTTTACATCACATGATAAAGAAATGGAGGAAAGAAAACACAAATATCTGTACAAATGCATTCTTAACAAAATATGACAGAAAAACTCATGTCGATTATAATCCTTGTTTCTGTAACTGGTCACATGGCCTCAGCTGGTATTTATAACTACCTTCCTCTACTACCCATTCTGTTATGTTCTCCACTCTTGATAAGAACCTCAGCAGGTCTTGGCTCTTTTCCTGGAGAAGTGGCCCATACCTTCATTCCTGATAGGTCTGTGCCCTTTGTCATCCTGCCTGGATTGGGTTGTAGTAGTTTCCCATTGACATTAATCACAGGACACTCCCTAAAGGATTGCCTTCACTCCCAACATAATCTTCCTTGCCTCCATTGTGGAGAAGCAACCCAATTCCCCATGGTAATCTGGACCTATTTATTACCCCTCTGGGCATCAGCATCCCAAAGTGTCTAGCAGGAAATCTGAGCTTCCAGTTCAATAGAATATTTGTTGTGGCTTCTGGAAGGGGCACTCCCTGCTCTGGAACCACAACTTCTAGGCCAGCAGAACTTAAGGTCATGGGAACAGGAAACAAAATTTTTACTAATGGGTCACTAGGGGTTATAGTGAGTGGAACTATTCCCCTTTCCACTCCTTGATTCCTGGACCTGTGGATCCTGCTATGGGAGAAACCATACCATATGTTGGATGCTGATTCAAAGCATATACCACCTTCTGGAGACCCCTGCCCCAACCCTTCAGGCTGCTGCCACCTAATTGGTACCATAACTGTGTGTGTAAAAGACCATTCCACCTCTCTATTGGGCCAGCTGCCTCAGGATGGTGGGGAACATGGCAGACCAGTAGATTCCATGATCTTGGGCCCACTGTCACACTTGTCAGGCTGTGAGGCGAGTTCCTTGGTCAGAAGTAATGCTAGGTGGAATACCATGTCAGTGGATAAAGCATTGTGTAATTCCACAGATGGTCATTTTGGCAGAAGCATTACATGCAGGAAAGGCAAATCCATAACCAGAATAAGTGTCTACTCCAGTAAGGATAAAGCATAAAGTGGTCCAATGTAGTCAACCTGCCACCAGGTTGCTAGCTGGTCACCCTGGGGAATGCTGCCATATCTGGGGCTCAGTGTTGGCTTCTGCTGCTGGCCAATCTGGCACTCAGCAACAGGTGTAGCCAGGTCAGCTTTGATGAGTGGAAGTCCAAGTTGTTGAGCCCGTATATAACACCCATCTCTACCACCATGACCACTTTGTTTATGGGATCATTGGGAAATGACAGGAATGGCTGAGGAAAGAGGCTGACTGTCCACAGAAGGGGCCATCCTGTCTACTTGATTATTCAACTCCTCCCCAGCTGGTCACCTTTCAATGAGCATTTATATGGGGCACAAGTATCTTTACATCCTTCACCCATTTGGAGAGATTCATCCACATCTTCCCCAGATGTCCTTCTCTCCAATTTTCCAATCATCCTCTTTCCAATTCCTTGACCATCCAGCCAATCCCATGACTCTGTGAACAATCACACATCTGGCTATTTTTCCTTACAAACAAAATGTCTGACCATGTGTACTGCCCGAAGTTCTGCCCACTGTGAAGATTTCTCTTCACCAGTGTCTTTCAGGGTTGTCCCAGAAAGGGGTTATAATGGTGCAGCTGTCCACTTCTGGGTGGTGCCTGCAAAATGTGCAGAACCATCAGTAAGCCAGGCCCTAGTCTTCTCTTCCTCAGTCAGCTGGTCTTGGTCACACCCCATGAAGCTCTAGGTGCATGCTTGGCAGCAGACGGCATTGTAACAGGAATAGAAACCATAGACGTTTGGGCAACTTATTTATGTAACTTGTGCCTCCAGGACCTGCTTGGGCCTGATCATGCATATACCGCTTCCATTTGATAATAGATTGCTGACTTGGTGGGTCAGACAGCATCCAGCTCATGATGGGCAGCTCAGGTCACATGGTAATTTGGTAGCTCATTGTCAAATGTTCATTTTTCCACTAAGGCCCCAAAGCAGGCTAAGAGCTGTCTTTCAAAGGGAGAATAGTTGTCTGCAGATGACAGTAGAGCCTTGCTCCCAAATCCCAAAGGTCACGTCTGTGATTCAAGTATAGGGGCCTGCAAACACCAAAGGCTCCAGACAGCATCCCTATCTGCCACTGACACCTCAAGTACCACACGGTCTGCTGGATCATATGGTCCAAGGGGTAGATCAGCCTGCACAGCAGCCTGGACCTGTTGAAGAGCCTTCTCCTGTTCCAGGCCCCACACAAAGCCAGCAGCTTTCCGAGTTACTTGGTATATGGGTAACACACCCAAGTGAGGAATGCGCTGTTTCCAAAACCCAAATAGGCCCAATGAACATTGTACTTCTTTCTTGGTGGTGGGAGGGGTCCAGGTGTAATAACATATCCCTCACCTCAGAAGGAATATCTTTGTATGCCCCACATCACTCCTAAGAATTTCACTAAGGTAGAAGGTCCTTGAATTTTGGTTGGATTCATTTCTCATCCTCTGATGCATACATACATTACCAAAGAGTTCAAAGTGGTTGCTGCCTCCTGCTCACTTGGTCCAATCAGCATAATGTCATCAATATAGTGTACCAATGTGATATTTTGTGGAAGAGACAGATGATCAAGATCCCTCCTAACTAAGCTATGACACAGGGCAGGAGAGTTAATATATACTTGAGGAAAAACTGTAAAGGTATACTGCTGGCCTTGCCAACTGAAAGTAAATCATTTCTGGTGGTCCTTATGGGCAGGTACTGAGAAAAAGGCATTTGCTAAATCAAGAGCTTCATACCATATACGTACCAGGAGATGCATTAATTTGCTCAGGTAAGGACACCACATCTGGTACAGCAGCTGCAATTGGCGTCACTACCTGATTGAGTTTTCAACAGTCAACTGTCATTCTCCACCATTCGTCTGTCTTCTGCACTGGCCAGATGGGAGAGTTAAAGGGAGATGTGGTGGGAACCACACTCCTGTATCTTTCAAGTCCTTGATGGGGGCACTAATTTCTGCAGTTCCTCTACGGATACAATACTGGTTTTGATTCACTATTTTCCTTGACAGAGGTAACTCTAAAGGGTTCCATTTAGCCTTTCCAACCATAATAATCCTCATTCCACAGGTCAGGGAATGAGTGTGAGAATTCTGAGAACTTCTAAGTATATCTCTCCCAATTCTACAATCTGGGACTGGGGAAATAACCACAGGATGAGTTCAGGGGCCCACTGGACCTGCTGTGAGTCGGAGATCAGTCAAAACTCCATTAATCACCTGACTTCCACAAGCCCCTCCTTTAACTGAAGGCCGCAATGTTTCTTAGACTCTCCCAGAATTATCATCAATTCAGAACCAGTATCCAATAGACCCCAGAAAGTCTGATTGTTTCCTTCCCCCCCAATGTACAGTTACCCTTGTAAAAGGCCTCAGGTCCCTCTAAGGAAGAAATGGAGAAAGGCTAACTGTAAAACCTTTACGTATCTTATCAGGGTCCTTCCTCAGGGGAACCTGACCATCTTTCATTTCAAGCGGTTCTGGGTCTACAAATTGGCTCAAGTCTGAAAATTGAGTCACAGGCCAAGAGTCCCCTTTGTCTCAATCCAATGTAGACTTTCCTTCGTTTGTTAGAGAACTTTTCCACTTATACAGATCAAACAAAGATTCAGTAGGCTTATTATCTATTCCATGCCTGGAAACACCACGATTGATTA
This sequence comes from Peromyscus nudipes, assembly GCA_902168325.1. Taxonomy (NCBI): domain Eukaryota; kingdom Metazoa; phylum Chordata; class Mammalia; order Rodentia; family Cricetidae; genus Peromyscus; species Peromyscus nudipes. The sequence goes on along the minus strand of CABHPH010160121.1, from coordinate 36,241 downwards.
GCCAGTATCAATGGTCCATATGGGTCATACCACCATAAAATTCACTTGGCCTATGCTGACCATTAGAGGCTAGGCCATTATGGACACTGCTTTGTCTATGCTGCCCGTTATGATAACTACAATCACCTTGCCTTTGGCTAGTCAGTGCTGCCACCCGGCCCCTGCTATCTTGGGGTACAATTAAATCCATTGCATTTAATTCAACTGAGCAGCAGCATCTCCAACCCTAAGGTCTGGCACAAGAAAAAAGGCAGCAACAAAGCTCTTCACATGTGCTGGGTCCCCTCTCACCATTTGGCGTCTTACAGGATTAGTGAGGGGCGTGTCTTCTGGGCCTTCCCATTGTGGGGATTAGGTTTTTCACAGTGTACCCACTCTAGCATTGCAACTTCCCTGAACCTTAAAATCCCTTCACCAACACTAAGCCAAGGAATACCGGGCATCTCCAACTCCTTTTCAGTCGACTAACTTTTGATAAATGCTTCAGCCAACAACCATTCAAACAAACTTCTGACACCTTTTTAAACTGTGTCAACTTCCATATTAAACCTAGAATCTTGACATATAGGGCCCATATCAATAAACTCAGCCTGGTCCAGTTTAATGTTCTTTCCACCATTATCCCACGCCCTTAAAATCCATTCCCAAACTTATCCCTCAGACTTCTGCTTGAATGAATTAGCAAACTCATTAAGCTCTTCGGTAGTGTAGTGCATCTCCTCATGGACTACATTTTCTACCTCTCTCCAGGAGCCTGTTTTGCCTTATCCAAAGTCCCAAAGTCCACGTTCCGCCAACAGACAGCATGGTCAAGCCTGTCACAGCAATACCCAGTTCCCTGGTGAAGATTCTCTCACACTTAGAAACCTTTAGACTGTTTATGCACATCTGGAGATGGTCAAATTTATCACTAAGTTCATCTTTATGCTTTGTAAGTTTATCCAGAGATGCTAAGAGCAATGAACCAGCATCATTTTCTTTATGTCCCCCCAAACTGTCAAAAGTTTCATATACAGAGTTAACAAATCCACACTTGGTGAATCAGAATAATCAAATTCATTAATCTCAAATTTGTAAAATAGTTCATACTATGGGCTATTAGTGCTCTCCAAGCTCTTAGGAGAGGCTTCAGTAACTGGGGGGAGCTTTAGTAACTGTGGATGTTGGCAAATTGAAAAGCCTATTCCAGATACCTAAAAGAGTCATCCTTATACTTCTGCTGATCTAGAACCACTTATGGTACCAAAAATCTGTATTAGCCAGGGTTCTCTAGAGTAACAGAACTTATAGAATGAATCTCTTTATATATGTATAGATAGGGGATTTATTAGAATGACTTATAGGCTATGGTCCAGCTAATCCAACAATGGCTGGCTATGAATGGAAAGCCCAAGAATCCAGTAGTTGCTCAATCCATGAGGCTGGATGTCTCAGCTGGTCTTCCATAGACACTGAAATTCTGAGAAGCAGGCTCTAAAACCAGTGAAGGAATGGACTTTGCTAGCAGTGTGAAATCAAGCAGGCAAAGAGCATAAGCTTCCTTTTTCCGTGTGCTTTCTTTTTCCATGTCCTTATATAGGCTTCCAGCAGGTGAGGCCCAGATCAGAGGTGGGTTTCCCAACTCAAAAATCCAGATTAGAAGTGGATCTTCCTACTTCAAATTAAGGAAAAAAAAAAAAACCCTCACAGGTGTGCCCTCCATTTTTACTTTAAGATGTAGTCAAGTTGACAACCAAGAATAGCCATCACAAGGACTATAGTTGATAGGTCACCATGTTGTTCAGGAAGGGAGTGGGGAGTGGAGGATCGACTCAAAAAAAAAAAAAAAGCCTTTCTGTCTCTATTGGAAGGACTCCACGTCTCCTATCCAAGTGCATTTTTGACTTTTCCAAGCAGAGGTGTGAGAGAAGCCATGGAGGATTCTGGAAGCTCTTCAGAAAGCCTCAAAGGCCCTGGCTAATGTGGAAGAGTAGATTAAGGGCTCTCCGAGCCCTGTGATTATCTGATTAAGTGTGAATGGCAGAAGCAGCTGCCTGCACGCAGAAGTCACTCCTAACAGCTACAACTGAGGAGTCACAAATAGGAGCTTAGGAAGCCCTTTCTTCCCAGCCGCCTTGTCGCCCCTCAGCCGTTGTCTGCAGAGATTCTTAGCTAATAGCCCCATCTGAACAACTGTTTCCCAGTAACTGCTGTTTAGTGACTGAACCAGAAAAAGACGTGTTTTCTAAGGGCTCTCTCACAAGGCATCTGCCACACAAGGGTGGATTTCACAGGCATCCTAATTCCTGGCTGCCAATGCTGGGAGCTGTCTTGGAGACCAGAAACAGCAGGCAAGAACTCTGTGAACAAAAGCGAAGCAAGGGGATTATTTATTCAAATGCCCTGATAGAAGGAGGGCCTAATCAAAGATGCCATAGAAAACAAGCCGCAGGCAGCCAGGGAGTGTGTCAAAGGGATTCAGGCCTCCTCTAAACGGAAGGAAATGACTGGGTGTGGGGGTGAGGGGCTCTGGTCTTCACTTATTGAGCCGGAGTTAAATCAGAACTGTATGCCAAGGGCCGGGGGAATTATTCAGATTGCAAACATCTTTGCCACCACGGCCCTCCCACCCCATCACAAATCATTAGAATTAGTGCCAGATTCCCATTGAAACTGGAAGCCTTTGAAAGTTGGGAGACTCAATACGCAAGACTCAGGCGCCTCGGCTGATAATGAACTTGTTCCTGTCCAGGACAGTTGATGACATAATTTTGCATAATTAGAACACCTTTGGAAAGAGCGAGGAGAAAGGGGCTCTCCAATCTGTGTAAATTCACTGATTTACATAAACATGAATGCAGCTAGGGGTTTTCGCTCCTAAGGTACCCCATTGATGGTTGCTTTTGAAATGAACGATGTGGCTGCATGTCAATGGGCTGACAGTGTTAGCCCTCACGAAATTACTCACCAAACTCTGGGGAGAATCTACCAAGTAGATGTTTCTAGGTTACCAAATCACCTTTTTTGTTGGGCTTCTCACCCTTTCCCAGGAAAAATTAAATTCTGAAACAGTTGATTTAAAAGGTCAAGAAATTTAATTATCAGCGCAACGCATTAAGGCATGCCTTGTTACTGGTTCCTGCAAAAAGAAGTTACCCCAAATGTAGAGATTTCAGTGAACAAAGGTTGTTTTGTTTGTTCCCTCTCCTGGTCTCTGGGGTTCAAGAACTCAGAGAGAACTCAATAGGGAGATTTTGGATCTAAGTGGTTTTAATGAGACACTGGCTAGAGACAGAGCTGTAGAGAAACCCAGAAGAGTGCCGTCTTGTTGGGCACTTCCCTCTGTGCCTGGTCCCAGGTCTTTTCCATGAGTTTTCTCTTGGACTTAGTTTGAGCTTCTTTACACCATGGTGACCTCAGGCAGTTACCTGCTCCAGTGCTTAAATGCTCCAATCCCATCCAGGCAGCAGCTACATCAACATTTACGGCCTGGCCTTAGAAACCATCCGGTGTCACTTCTGCAGCACTCTGTTGTTTACCAGCCATGCCCATGTTACCTCCCAATAGAAAGATGGTTCTAGAAGGGCAGTTCTAAAAAGAATGCAAACTGTTGGGGCCCTTTCTGGAAAACACAATATGCCGTAGATGCGAAGGAACGGGACTTTCTAGGGAAACATTTGTATTGTAGGAAATGATGACAACCTAATAAATTAGAAAGCATGTATGGAAGAACCTGGGTCCACAGCTTTCAACCCCGTGTTCTCCGGCTTACATCTGACTCTTTGGAGCAGAGGGGCTAGGTGTAAGGTAGTGTGTGTCAGTCTCCTGAGGCTGATGTAATGAAGTGTTAGACACCAGCTGTCATAGGCAACAGAGCAGTGCTGGAGTCCAGCTCCAATGGGGGTTCAGGTCCCAAAGAGGAGGTGTGACATCAGCGAAGGGAGGGGGGAGACAGTCAAGATCTGAATGAACGGTGATGGCTGCCACTTGGTTGAAAAAAGGCTACACCTTTTATACTCTATAATTGTCCAAAGGATTAAATGGGAGAGAGGGGGCATGTGAGCTGGGGTGGGGCTTGTGGTCAGGGGTTGGGGAAGCTAGCATTGACCTTGACAAGTTAATACACACCAGACAAGTATTAATGGAAGGGCCACAAGTTCCTCTTGCCAGAGATAAGAATGTCTCCTTTTTTAAAAAGCAGGAACTTTCTTCAAGCCCCTGAGGGAATGGGGGCTTTTGTCTAAATGCCTGACCATGGGAAAAAGACTTTCTTGGGGGAATTACACTCCATTATAGATTATTGCTGTTTCTTGTACGGCTTAGTTTATTCAAATAGCTAAAGCTTAAAGTGACCAAAGACAAAGCTAGACAAATATTACCGTGAACCTGAGTAGACCTTGGGAATTTATAAATCTTCACTATCAAATATACCTTATTTATCAAGCATATGCTACTTATCTAAATTTCCTAGCAGCTTGGTGTTAACTTGTGTGGGAGTAGGCAGAGTTATCATGCTATATGGTTCCACGGTGGCGGGGATTTCTTCCAAAGAATTATTTTGTTTAAAGAGGCTGCCATTGTATACATTTTCACCCTTCAAAGCGTGCACAGAATTTTCCAAAGGAAAAGGCATCAGGGAGCTCCCACAACACATAGTGAGAATCACTAAAAGTGAAAGTAGAAGGTGCTGGAGAATTGTGATCCACAAAGTCGAAATGCTGGAACTTTGTTAAGCAGCGGTGGTCGCCATTCAGTCCAGACCAAAGCATCCTCCCTCGTAGATCTAATGGCTGGAAGTGTGAGGTCCAGGTGTCTGTGCCAGCAGGGTTGGCTATTTCTGAAGGCTGCCAGGCTAATTCTGTTCCATGCCTCCACCCTGGCTTCAGATGGTTTGCTTGTGGGTAGATGCATCACCTGACCTTGGCCTTCTTCTTCACATGTCACATCCCCTATGGGGCGTGTGTGTGTGTGTGTGTGTGTGTGTGTGTGTGTGTGCTTCCTACTTTTTGTAAGGACAGCAACCACAGTGGGTTAGGAGCCTAGCTTACCTTAATCAATTACATGTGCAATGATCCTGTTTCCAAACAAGGTCACAGCCTGAGGTTCTGAGTGTGAGGAATTCAACATATGGATGGGCAAGATTGAAGCTGGGCCCAGAGTGTGTCTCTTAGGATTTTGAGAATGAGAATGGAGGAACCAGGCCCAATCTCGTGAAAATCTAGGCTTTTCTGTCTGCTTTTTCCTTTCATGCTACCTGACACCTTCTCTTATTGAGAGCTGCTGGTAGCAAAAGGCCATGGGAGTATACAGCAGGTGACAACCAGTGTTCAGAAGGTCAACCTAACAGAACCAAGGGTTCTGGTAGAGCATTAATTCACCAGTCAAGGCGTGTTGGAGTTATTGCCTTTTGAATGAATTGGTTGTTTCTTGTTGTAAACTTCTTGTGCAATAATAGCTATGATATCTCTGTTGTTTAAAAATGGTAAGCGGCGCTGGTTACTGTGCAGAAAGGTCATGAGGCACGAGCCACAACAAAATCCAGTATCAGAGCTTTATTGGAGGGGAGGGTAGATAAAGGAACCAGGCCTGGGGAAGAAGCACGTGCAGAGAGCAGAGAGAGAGAGAGAGAAAGAGAGATAGTGGGGGAGGAGAGAGCATAGAAGAGAGAGGAGGAGTCTGTGTCCGGCTTTTTAAGGATTCCCGTGCACATGCGCAGGTGGGCTTATGGAGCTGCACCACTGATTGTGTGACTGTGCTGTGCATATTTGCACAATCACGCAGCACACAGATGACATAAGACACAAGACCCCTAACTTAGTGCCTGAACTGCGCATGTGCAGTCATGTAACTGGAGTGGCGGCAGAATCCTAACAATCTCCCCATTACCGTGCATTTTCATAAGATGTGTATATGTAATCTCATGATTACATCTCAGTCTTATGGGCACATATATCTGTGGGTGGTCAGGAAGATGACTTTTCACTTAGCTGTATAATTTTGATATATAGAAAATATACTAGGATATGCTTCATAGCCAGATCCATTGTCCCATGAGACTGTAGACACTTAAAGCCTGCTTTGTCCCTGTTGCTCAGACTAACACAGAGAATAATAATCTCTCCTCAGTCTAACACAAACTGCACATATTTAGCTCATTTTTACCTCAGAGCAAGTTCAAACTAGACTAAAGGCCTTTGTATATAGATCATAAGTTTAAAACTTTACAGTTATGCACAAGGTCAGAGTCGCAGGTGTCTCACCAAGGCTACTAACACAAAACACCCTAAGAAAAGCCTGCCAATTCTTCACTTGCCAAGTCTCCTGATAAAAGGCTATGTTTCAGAGTTTGTGGCACTGGGCACTGCACCCCCTCCCTCTGGTCCTGAGACCTTGGAACCTTGCATTACCATGGTAATGACTCTGCTCCGTATCATCTATCTAGGAATGTGATATAACCTTGAGGATTTTGAAACTTTTCTCAGGATTTCGAGGAGTCTCCTGTTAGAAATACATGGAGAGTTAGGCAGGAGAGGAGCTAAGAATGAGAGCTGAAAAGAAGCTGTAGATTTAGAGAAGCAGTAGAACAAAGAGAGAACAGCAGAGAGATGGGGAAGCTTACTTAGAACAATAAAGTGGATGGACCGAAAGAGCACAATGTGAATAGATTCATTTGATATTCCTAAGACAGATTCCTAGCTGGTTGTAGATTCTTCCAGGGACTCTGGGGGAAGGTTACTGGGGCTGGACCTCAATAGCTTTTGTTATTCTCTAGCCTCCTGAAGCCTTCCTTAAAGTTTAAGTAAAGGTTTCCATTAAGGCTGTGTGATGGTTAATTCTCGTGGTCAACTTGACAGATTTAGAACTGCCTTGGTGACTTCTGAGCATATTACCAGAGGTTGAACAGAAGAGGAAAGAACCACCCTGAGTGTGCACAGAACCATCCTGTGGGTTGGGGTCCTGAACTGAATTTAAAAAGAGAGGAGTACCAACATTCATGTATCTTTGCTTCCTGCCTGACTGCAAAGCGACCTGTTCTCATGCTTCCATGCCTTCACTGACATGAAGACTGTGTCAGGGTGAACCCTGAGCTAAATAAACCCTTAATTCCTTAGGCTGATTTTGTCCATTATTTTATCACAGCGATGGGAAAAGCAATTAATATGGGCTCTTAATTCCATCAAATTGGGATTGAATATCCATTTTAATAAAATTAGCTATCAGGGCTGGGGCCACAGCCCAGTGGCATAGTACTTGTTTAGCATTCATGAAGTCCTGGGTTTAAACCCCAGCATCACAAAAATAAATACTATCAAGTTGATTATCAGATGTTAGCCTCGTTTTCTCTTACGTCTTTATAGTCATAATCGCTCGTTATCATAATATCTCATTATGTAACCTGAAGTTGCATAGCGTTCATTGTTCAAGGCTATGTTCCCTGTCACCCGCAGGTCAATAAAAATCTCACTTGTAAAAAGAGGCTAGAGGGCCAGTTTGTTGACTTGGTATCTCTGCCCCCCTCCTGCCCAGTATGATATATTATTTTTTCTTCTTTTGAAGCAAAGTTGGAGTTAAGGTTCTAATACAGAGTTAAGTCTGGCATTAAGGGAGAAAATGAGAGAAAGATGCTTAAGAAAAGGACAGTTGGTCGGGCGTGGTGATGCACACCTTTAATCTCAGCACTTGGGAGGCAAAGGCAAGTGGATCACTGAGTTCAAGGCCAGCCTGGTCTACATATTTCCAAGGCAGCCAGGACTACATATAGAGACCCTGTTGTAAGGATTCTGTATATGTGCAGCTCAGGGGTCTTGTCTGGTGCCTTATTACATCATCAGCGGGTGACTGCGTCCCAGCCTACAAGCCGGAGGTGCATCCCCAAGAGCTCTCTCTGCGCCTCTCTCTCTCTCTCTCTCTCTCTCTCTCTCTCTCTCTCTCTCTCTGCACCTCTCTCTCTGTCTCCCCCACCTCCTCCTAATAAAGCTCTAAAAGGTACCACTGGGTTCTGTCATGACTGTGAACTTTCCAGGTGGTAAACAGCGCCGCTGCAGTAACAAGCGCCAGCCACCAGCACAGATACACCTGTCTTAGAAAAAAAGAAAGGAAGGAAGGAAGGAGAGAAGGAGGAAGGAAGGGGCAGTCATACACACCCAAGTGTGGGCATAAGCATCTCAAAAGAGAGAAACAGTTGCCCAGATGTTGAAAAATCTATTGAATATTTAGAGTGAATTTTTTTTTTGACTATTTAGAGTGAAAGGAGAGAAGACGGACATATCCAGCTGCCTTCTTAGGGAAGCCACAAATCTTTGGTTTTCCTGCCCCAGCACGTGGGCTTGGCATTTTTCAAATCAAACCATCGTCCAACCATCAAACAGTCAGTTCCTGTTACATCTTGTGAGATATGAGAATTCTTGCCATTTTTAGCCAACAAAAATAAAGCAAAAAGCGTCAAGGTAACCCTGTGCGAGGTAGAAAACGGGGGCAGATCCAAGTGACCGGCGCTTCAGGAACCGAAGCTGTCCTGGGACAGGCTGTCATGGCCGTGGCATTTTCTCCTTCTTCTAGAAACCATGTGTCCATGTTCTTCTTTGCTTATATCCTGAGGAAGCGGAAGTGAAGGGACATGGCTCCCCCTGGCACCCCTTGGGAGCAGTCTGGATGTCAGTGCTGCTGATACCCTGGAGAGTCCCAGGACCTTCAGGGGAACCTCTGAGTCAGCAGGTGGGCACTTTGATCTATGTGGGGTGCTGAGATCTGGGCAACTTGTCACAGGAACAAAGAAAGTGATGCCGAAGCCATTCCTTCTAGTACATTAGAAACAAGCCGGAAATCTCTGGTTTCATCTCAGTAGATGTTAGCAGTGAATTTTCCAGACCGGGTTTAATTCTCAGCACCACAAAAATGAATACTATCAAATTGATTATCAGACATTAGCCTCCTTTCCTCTTACAGATTTACAGTCATAATCTCTCTCTTATGTAGCTTGAAGTTGCTATGTTTCCTGTCATAGGGTTATGTTCTCTAACATTATATTCCTAATGTTGCAAGGTGCTTCAGGGAAGAATCTCAGACCATTTATGTGCCTGCCTCTCCTGGAGAAGCTGGAAGGCTCCACAACCCTCTCTAGTACTTACAAAGTAGCTTGCTTTTCTCTAAGGAGCTCTAATTGCCACCTATGCTGGAGTGCAGAGAAATCACTGGCATGCAGATTATGTTAGGTGAAGTGCCTACCCAGACTAGCATTTTACACTTAGGCAGGTCCTTGAAGTAAAAAACACACTCTCCAAAACACATTCCCCTCCTCTGAGGTCATGCTGACTCTCTTCTTGCTTTTCTGTCAGTCAAAGCCCATTGGCTTTCCACTCGGCAGAAGCAAACCAGAGAGGTGTGCGTCCCTTTTATTGTGGGGTGCTCTTGTGCAATGGTACATGAAGCCAACCTCTTTCTGAACAAGAAAGCCTGTTGGTTTCATATCAATATGCCATCTTGATCCTCACACTTAAATTATAAGCACAAGGATTTAAGAATTTAAGTCAATTATAGAAACAACTTAAAGCTTGGGGATCATTTCAGAAGAGAGGCCAGAAAGAGTATAAGAGGAACAGGGTGTCTGCTGTGAGATCGTATCACCTAGAAATTCCAGAAGCTATACCCATGAAACCTCATCAATGTGGTTATCCAAATATGATCTGAACAAGGGTACCAAAGGACATGTTAACATGGAAATGGGGGAGGGGGAAGAAGCCCTGTGGGTTCTCAACCCTAGACAAAGTGATGAACTAGCATGCCTCCATATTAGACTTAAAAGCCATTCTATAGTTAAGACAAACTGGGTTCATTCCTGTTTATGATAAAATCACTGTTTCTCAAGAATTGGGCTATGTGCCCCCGTGTGCCCCACCCCACCCCCATAACCTTAACTACAAATGGTTCTGTACTTACTGCCTGTTCCAGGACATGGCAGCCATGTCTTTTGTTTTGAAAGGTTGTTTATAACCATTGTGCAACCCTACCTTTGTTTCAAAGGATTGTTATGACTACCTTGTTATGACTATCTTGCAATCATGTCTTTGTTTCAGGAGGTCATTATGACTAACTTGTTATTCGTATGTTCTTCTTCTATTACTGCCTGTTTTGCCTGACAAACCCCCATTTGGAAACCCCCTGCCCCTGAGCTATAAAGCACTTGTTTTCCTCACATCCAGTGCTGACCTCTCGAACCTAGCCTTAGGGGGAGACAGCCTATTACAAGAGTGAAAAAGTTTGCTTAAATAGTTTGACCATGATGATGTGGGACGGTGGTCTTTCTCCTCACATTTTTGGGATTAACATAAGAACTGTTGGTAACTAAGAAATGCTGAGAACAGGAGAAATAGTCTTCCCCAGGGAAGAGCACACCAATTGGCTATCCAATACCAAATAGTCAGGCCTAGAAACATACCTACAAGTAACATTATACAGACTGAGCAGGTTGTATTTGTTTAGTAACATATTAGTATATGTTACTAATGTGTATATGTGTGTGTGTTTATATATATATATGTCAACAATTAAAGAATAAAATAAGAATAAAATAGGCCATTAATATTTGAAAAGAGAGCAAGGTGGGATACATGGTTTGGATGGAGGAAAGGGAAAGGGGAAATAATGTAATTATAATTTCAAAAGGTAAAAATCATTAAAACAAACTTTTAAAAGAATTTAGGTCAGTTTTCATAATCAATGTAAGGAAATTCACCCTATTTCTCATTTTATCTTGGACAGTATCTCACAGTCAAATCTGGAGCTCAGTTTTGTTATGCGCTCACTCTAGGTTTTCAAATACAAAACTGTCTTACCTGCTTCCAGATTTCTTTTGTTTGTTTGTTTGCTTTTGTTTTTCGAGACAGGGTTTCTCTGTGTAGTTTTGGTACCTGTCCTGGATCTTGCTCTGTAGACCAGGCTGGACTCAAACTCACAGCGACCCACCTGGCTCTGCCTTCTGAGTGCTGGGATTAAAGGTGTGCGCCACCACCGCCTGTCTGCTTCCAGATTTCTTAACAGAATTCCATAGGCAAACAACAAGCATATTTCTCTCAGTCTGGAGGCTGGAAAGTCCAAGATCAAGGTTCTGGGGGTGTCAAGGGAGAGTGTGTGGACAGTTCTTCTGTTGTGTGCCCTATGGCAAAGGAGGGCCGAGTATTCTGCAGGGTCTCCTTCATGAGGATGCTCTATCCTTACGACTTCATTACCTTCCGAAGGCCCCACCTCCTAGCACCATCACATTGGAGGTTAAGATTTCAGCATAGGAATTTTGGAGAGATACAAACATCCAGGGCACCACAAACACTTGTACACATGCAACAATGTTTGTGACTTACTCATTATTTAGTGGGGTGTGTGTGTGTGTGTGTGTGTGTGTGTGTGTTACTAAGAACTAAACCTAGGGTCTTATTCCTTCCAGGCAAACACTCCATCAGCTGAACTATATCCCCAATCCTACTTTCCCATGTCTCAATTCTTTTATTTTTAAAAATTTATTACTACAAGCTGCCCCAACAATTTTTAAAAATAATTTAAGCATTGTTTTTATAATAAGATACACCTACAAGCCACACTATGTGCAATATAAGAATGTTCTTAGGCCGGGTCGTGGTGGCGCACGCCTTTAGTCCCAGCACTCAGGAGGCAGAGGCAGGCAGATCTCTGTTAGTTCGAGGCCAGCCTGGTCTACAGAGTGAGTTCCAGGACAGGCTCCAAAGTTGCACAGAGAAACCCTGTCTGGAAAAACCAAAAAAAAAAAAAAGTTCTTAAAAATCTACAGTTTTGTTTTTTTTTTTTTTTTTTTGCCCCGAGGCTGACCAGGGAACACTGGTAAAATAACTAGCACTGGTATTTAGTGAGAACACACTGCATCTCCACACTCACAGTTAAGATAATGGAAGAATTTTTTGCTGATTGTTGAAGGCCATGCCTCCGGGACCCCCAGAACACACCCTGTACAGCCACTCAACTCTATCTGGCTCCTGGGACTACTTCCTCTTATACTCTTCCCAGGATCCAACAACCAAAAGGAATGATCAAGACCAGCCCCGGGCTGGGGGCTTGGGATCCTAGTTCTTCCCAAAGATGGAGTTTCTGTTGTTCTGGTTAAGAACTGTAATATTCTTCCTTGAGGGAACTCTGCCCTTCTTCCCTGTCAGTATGGACACTAGCTTTCCTTTTTGGTACAAGTCCAAGACAGTGGCAGAGAGTACAGACTCAGCTCAACCTCAAGTACACCCGGTGACCTCGGCAAGTTCTGTACCCACGGTGTGCTTCATTTCTTCATATGCTTTGGGGTAAGAAATGCGTTCTCGTGGGAGGAATAAATGAATGAATATAGTAGGCCTCCATATCCTTAGAGTCTGCATCTTCAATCTTAACTAACAACAAATGACAGTAACTTTTTTACTTTGAACATTTGTTTTATATTACATTTTTGAAAATATGTGTTCTCTCTCTCTCTCTCTCTCTCTCTCTCTCTCTCTCTCTGTGTGTGTGTGTGTGTGTGTGTGTGTGTGTGTGAGCATATGTGAAGAAGAGCAGAGGACAACTTGCAAGAGTTGGCTCCCTCCTTTTCCTATGTGGGTCCTGAAATCAAACTCAGGTTGTCAGGCTTAGTAGCAAGCACCTTTCCCTACTGAGTTATCTCCCCTGTCCTCAAAACATTTTTAGTTCTCTGTCCCTGGAGCATGCATATTTTCCTCGTCATTATTCTCTAAACAATACAGCAACTATTTACATTATATTAGGTAGTATAACTAATCCAGAGATGGGTTAAAGTATGCAGAATGACGAACTCATGTCATATTCAAATACAGTGCCAGTTTACCCTGGAGCTGTGGGCACGCTCGGATTTTGGTACCTGTGGAAGTCCTAGGACCACGCTCACTACTGCAGACAGTGAGGGCGACGATATATGCAAATCACTTCGAGAAGTGTATATGGTGAGCACAGCTCATTATTGAACATCTGTCTACTATGCATCAGACGCTGTGCCAAATGCCCCCACCAAGTAGGTTGCAATTAAATTAAAAAAGAAAACAAAATGTGCCCTTGGTTGCAATACTAGTCATGGGCAGAGCAGGTTTCATTCAATCTAGACAAGGTTTGTGTTTTCCCCTCTCCACGAGCCTTTTCTGACAGAGGCAACACTTGGCATCAGAGAAGAAAGAAGAAGCTGGGCAAGGGTTTGCTGGTACTCTGGATGGTGAGGGTCTGTGGATTCAGAGACCCCACAGAGGATTGGGGCAAATGGAGGTCCCCTCGGACTCCCCTGTTCCAAACAATAGCCTCTCAGTGTCCAGGCTCACATCCTGGCAGCTGTCCTTGGTGACTCCCAGTTCCCGTGATGTCTCTCACATCCCTATCATTCCATCAGCACCTTGTGCTAAGGCTTCATTACTTCAGATTCTCATTACCTCACGTCTAGATCATGCCAAAGGCCTCTTAACGCCTGACCTCCTGCCTGCCACACCTCTTGCAACCACCAATTCATTCCTAAAGAAACTGCCCGAATTTCCGGAGTTCACTGCTCAAAGCCTTCGGGCACCCTGCAGCTTTTTATACCCACACTCAAGTCCCTTCATCATCTGATGAAGTTTCAAGCTGCTCTCTCCCCCCCACGCCCGGCACACTGTCCTCCCGTCTTCTACATCCTGCTCCTCTGTCATGGCTCAACTTGGCCCCATTCCGACTGACACCTTCCCCGCCAACTCCAGGGAAGTAGAAACTGCTCTTGTCTGAGTGACACGACCTGCTTGTCGCCTTCTCCACGGCCTTGTATTGTCAATGAGCCTCTTGTTCAAGCATGCGCTAAGCTTTCCTGTTACACCATGAATGCCTTGTAGCCAGAGGATTAAACAGACAGATGACTCAAGGGCTGTGACCAGGGGAGATGTAGGGACAGCCTGGTTGTGAGGCTTTGGGGCTCCGAAATCAGACAGGCTGTATTTTAACCACCAACTCTGTGAACCAGTGAGATCACTGATCTTTCCATGTCCTTATCAGAAAATGGGGATAATGACCACGCCCACCTTGTAAGGCCGTTATGAGGACTATGAATTAGTATGCAGGGAGTCCTTAGAGGGCCTGGCATGCTCGTGAAGTGCACTTAATACTATTTCTTTCATTATCAAAGCGAGGTGAGAGGGCTTGTCATGGTCTAGATACCACATAAGTGACCTTGTTAAATTCCTGAACAACCCAGCCACAAAATGGGACCCTGCTCCTGGTAGAGATGAGAAATCTGAAGGTCTGAGGAGTTGAGTCCTGTGGCTGGTGGTTAGTTCATGCTCAGCCCCTCTGAGATCAAGGACCACTGGTTCCTCCTAGTCCTGCAACAGGACAATCCTGAAGCAGAGGAGAAGGCTCACGAATCTTTATATCCTTCAGTGTCTCATAAGCTGCTCAATTCCCGTTGGTTGCTGAACGATTGAGAGACTTCTTAGAAGACCAGATCGGCAAGCCCGTTACACTCCTGTGTGTTGCGACTGCTGTTTGCCCATCGTCAATTTCCTTCTGCATCCTGTTCAGACCTCCAGTGTTCAACTAAGCAGCCAGCCACTTGCAGCAAAGGGCATAACTCTAGACGGTGGCATAAGCTTGAGATCCCAGGACTCAGGAGGTGGAGGCAGGAAGATTATGAGTTGAAGGCGGTCCGGAGTACCAAGGGATACTGCCTCAAACGAAAACAAAAACAGAGGTCAGGCAACTTTTCCAGAAAGGCCGGAGACAAAACATATTCTAGGTTTGGCCTGTGGCCTCATTGTTCATACTCGGCTTTGCCACGGCGGCATGTAAGCAGGCAAGGACAGTGTGTGTGAGTGAGGGTGGCCCTGTTCCCAGAGCCGGAAGCTGGTCAGATCTGTCCTGGGCACTGCAGGTTGCTGCCACTCGGCCTAATATGACCGCGCCGCTGGCTGACTCGAATAAAGATGCCGTGATGGTTAATTTTCTGTGTCAACTTGGCTGGCCCGTAATGGGCCCAGACATTTGGCCAAACATTATTCTAGGAATTTCTATGCTGACGCGTTTTTCAATGAGATTGATTGAGCAGATTTTGAACACAGCAAGAAAGCCCTTCATTACCTCATCCAATCCATTGAAAGCTTGCTTGGCCAAAAAAAAAAAAAAAAAAAAGATTGGCTTTGTGGATCGGGAGAGAACTGTTTAGCAGACTGCTTCAGGCTTCGTTCCACATCACTGGATCTTTCTGAATGTACAACAGTCTGTCTTTTGACTAGTCTGCCTGTGCATGCTTCAGGTTTGGACTCAGTAACTTCTGTAACCCCGGGAGCCAGTTTCCGAGCACATACACATCCACTGGTTTTGTTTCTGCGGAGAACCCTGGAAGGTATGATGTCATGTTCCATCTTCCCTTGTGGCAAGATGTGCCAGGGAGATTAAGGTCTGGCCAACAGAGCTTAAGGCACACTGCTCTAGGGGCAGCTTCCAGGAAGTGGTGGCCTTTGCCCTTTGGCCTGCTGGCTCTCCTTTTGCTCTTCCTGTGGTTTAGAAGGCAGATGTCATGGCTGAAGGGCCACCATGGACTACAGTACAGCAGCAAAACAGAAATCCAAAGCAGTCAAGGCACCACAATGCCCTCCAACCAGCCCCTGAGCCTTGAACTCCTCATTCTAAGACAGAGGGCCTCACGAGGCCCAGGCTGGACTTGAATTCCACATGTAGCCGAGGATGACCTTGAACTTCTGATTCTCCTGCTTCCATATCATAGGCATGTGCTTGTTAGCTTCCTACCAGGGCTTTTGTTTGAGATAAAAACACATCCCGATCTTGTTTAAGCTACGGTTGAATGTCCCTGCCCAGCTGACGCGAACCCTAATAGACACAATGTTGCGGGCCCGGGAGCTGGGAACAGCTAGCCTTCTCTCTGGTGACCACGAACAGCTCCAGCGCTAGTATTTCCCCAAACTCCTTTTGATAGAGAATGACCCAATGTAAGTCTTTTCCACGATGAGAAATCTCTTCATAAGAAGCAGAGTGGAATGAGACTGAAGGGCTAGAGAGACATAGATTGCTCCTGAGGGCGAGCAGAATAGACTGTCAACTGACAGCCGGGATCACACCCCGCGGACAGACGGAAGCTAGGCAGGATGGGGCGGCACTGCCCCCACAGTCCCTCCAGGGAGTTATTGTATTCTGCATCGGGAACGGATGTTTCCAGCTGTGTCCATCTGAAGCCCAGCCCCAGATTAGAAACACATCTGGGGCTGGCCGTGGACGGTTTTGTCATGACTCAGCAATTTGTGTTCAGTCCTGACCTGGGCCAGCTTTTTGTGCATTCCCAGTTCAGAGTACAGGAAGTGAGAAGGCCTAGCAAGAGGGGCCTTAGTTACCTTTCTCCTGCTGTGATACAAGGCCATGGCCAAGGCAACTTCTAAAAGAGAGTGCTTGTGTGGTTTCCTGATGTCAGAGTAAAGGAAGTGTTAATCCCAGCAGGCAAGAATAAGATCACTACCACAATTTTTGAGCCAAACTTTAAGCAAGCTTTATTAAATACTGGCCAGGACCATGGATATGGCCAGGTCCATGCCTGGGGTTCCCAGAGTATGACGCCAAATTATATTAGTCAGGGGCTTATAAAGGCAAAACCCATAAGGCTATGTACCTCCTACCTTCGTCCAATCAGGGGCAAGCATACATTCTGATGTACTTCCTGCCTATGCACCCGCAGCCTACATGCGATCCAGCACATCCTACGCGGTTAGGGCAACCAAGCTTGTTTACGGAAGTACCTGATTATAAGTACTTTCAGTTTGTTTTTCTTTTCCTTCCGAAGCTTCCAGCCCCAACTCCTTCCTGTTACACTCACTGAACTGCACCGCTCTCTGGGGGTAAGCCACTCGGGTCAAAACAAACCTGCCTCACTTTCACGGGCATGCATCCGCCCCATTTTCTAATGAAGACAGAGTGCTGCTTCCAGTTCACGAAAGATGACATGGCTGGGAAGTATGAGTTTGAAACCTGGCTTACTCTCTATGACCTTGGGCAAATTACTTAACTTCTTTGTATGCTTCTTCATCCACTAAGTAGGAAAAATACTCATCATGGAAGATTAAGTAAGTTAATACCTGTGAAATGCAAAGGACAGAGTCTTCTCCTACCACAATAATCAATAAGCATACATTAGTTTTATCATCCTCCTGCCCAGAAGCACGCCCTTCTGCAAATTCCCAAGGCAATTTAGCATCACTCTTTCTACCCACATTTTCCTTTGCTAAATATTCCTGGGAACGGCTGAAATACGAGACAAACGGACCCAGTCTGGGCCTCTTGCTAATGTGCATTCTACAAGGTCATCAGAAAAGAAATCTAATTAACAGAATATAATATTTTGTCTGGACATAACATCTCTCTCTCTCTCTCTCTCTCTCTCTCTCTCTCTCTCTCCAGTGTCTCACTATGTAGCTCTGGCTGACCTAGAACTCCCTATGTAGACCAGGCTGGCCTAGAACTCAGAGATCCACTCTGTCTCTGCCTCCAGAGTGCTGGGATTAAAGGTGTGTACCACTATGCCCCATTGGACATACTCTCTTACCCATGGGGGGGATTCAAGGACTCCAGAGGAAGACAGAAACCATAGAAAGTACCACACTGTATGTATACCACATGTTTTCCTATACAAACACACACAAGATAGCTTCATTCATAAATTAAGCACAGCTCAGGATCAACAACACAAACTTACTGTAGCTCTCAGTAACCGAACCACCAGACTAGGCCTGAGAGCTGAAATGACTGGGTGCTAAGTAAACACTGATAGGTGGGGATGAGATACACTGCATGAGGGGATCATTCACATCCAAGGCCGGAGGGAACTGATGGGACCAGAGTTCCTGACACAGCCTGCCATTTAAAGTTCAGGAGTTATTTATTCTTAGAGTTTTCCATGTAATACTTTTAGACTGTGGTTTACTGCGGGACATGACGCCAAGCCCTGCAAAGCTGTGGAGAAGGGCTTTCATTCCAGAACCAAGCTCCCAGGCTCTGCAAGGACTCCTCTAGGCTGTGTCACTAAGCAGGGGCAGACACCCCACAGATCAGCTGACATCTCCGATATTGTTGAAATTCCTGCCTGGTTTTCTTGCTTTCTTTAGCTTCTTCACGGAGCCAAGAATCTCTTGTCTCCCTCCTCTCTGGGAGATGCTTTGCCCTCATCCCAGTACCACATGCCTTTCCTGACTACCACCTTCCTAGGATCACAGAGACTGTCCTCTTTCCTCACTGGCATGTACTTGTCAGTCTAGACAGGCTTACAACCACACACCTGCCCATTTTTGTGGTGGTATTGTGTTCCCCAAAATATTGTGCACCCTAATAAACTTATCTGGGGTCAGAGAATAGAACAGCCACTAGATACAGAGGCTAGAAAATGGTGGCACTCACGCCTTTAATCCTAGCATTCCAGAGGCAGAAATCCATCTGGATCTCTGTGAGTTCAAGGCCACATTGGAAACAGCCAAGCATGGTGACCTTTAATCCCAGAAAGTGAGCCTTTAATCCCAGGAAGTGAGGGCAGAAAGCAAAAAAGTATATAAAGAAACCAGGAACTAGGGCTGGTTAAGCTTTCAGGCTTTTGAGAAGCAGTTCAGCTGAGACCCGTTCGGATGAGAACACAGAGGCTTCCAGTCTGAGGAAACAGTATCAGCTGAGGAATTAGCGAGGTGAGGTGAGGTGGCTGTGGCTTGTTCTGCTTCTGTGATCTTCCAGCATTCACCCAAATAACTGGCACCGTTTTGTTTTTGTTTTGTTTTTGTTTTTTGTTGGAGCTGAGGACCGAACCCAGGGCCTTGTGCTTGCTAGGCAAGTGCTCTACCACTGAGCTAAATCCCCAACCCCGGGTTTGTTTTTATCAATAAGAACTTTTAAGATTTGTGCTGCACATTTTAGTTTAGAAGCCACTGGCTTCTGAAATGCTCTGGCCAAAGCTTATTTTCACAAAAATCTTGTAGGCTGTATGTTTTTATTCCAAACTGCCCAGGGCCTTTTTTTCTTTTCTTTTCTTTTCTTTTCTTTTCTATAGTGGTCAAAAGCAAGTGGAGGTAGAACAATAATCTTTCAGGTCCCCTTGATGCTTGAGGTCCTGGATTTTGCTGTCTTGCACTTGTCTGAGTAGAGTGGCCTAGTTCTGACTGCTAATTGCTGATCCAAACTAAAATTGACACAGGAGGGAGAAGGCTCTAGAAATGAGTTAGCTTATCTCTCAGCACCCTTATGAGACCAAAGAAGCCTACTTCTCGGCTTGCGTCAGATTAAAGATGCACCGTTGGTGGACACTGGCGATGACTAGGCCAGAATTGAAACATAGGCGCCATTCTCCAGAGACAAAGATTCCACATCCTATGTGAGGAACCGGCCTGCTGTGGAGGCTTCCTGGTTAGAGCTGCAGGTCCGGGGCTGCTCTCTGAGGCTGGAAGGTAGGTGATGGAGCTGGTACCTCCACCTCTTCAGAATCTGTTGGAGCTGCTGAACTCACAGGAAAATTCCTTCTATTTCCTTTTTTTTTTTTTTTTTTTTTTTTTTTCCAGAGCTGAGGACCGAACCCAGGGCCTTGTGCTTGCTAGGCAAGCGCTCTACCACTGAGCTAAATCCCCAACCCCTCCTTCTATTTCTTAAGTGTTGCTCAGTGCCAGTTTTGGGGGACTCGGAACGGGGTCAGAGGCCCAACTACTGTCCCAACCAGACCATGCAAGTGACACATACTGTTCTTACCTCCCCGTGTTCCTGCCTTCCAGGAAGATTATACAATAACAAAACCAAATTCCTCGCTTCTCTACTTCCTGGCTCACCCTGTTCTTCACAGGGAGACCGCCACCGGCCCACAGAGTAACATTTGTTCATAAGGTCTCTTATTCAGTCCTGCTTGCTTGTCCTTGGCCCAGGGTTCAGCTAACTGGTTCCCACCGAGCACAAGCCACCAGGGGAGGCGGAGATCACAGGAGAAAAAGAGTGCCCTTCCAGCTCTCCTGTGGATTCCAGGATGTGATGGGAAACCGCAGCAGCAGCAGCAGCAGCAGTGTTTCTGGGTGAATGCTGTAGAACACAGTGCTGACTGTTCACGGTTGCAATGGGTCAGGGCTGGCATGCATGCTCCTGCCTGCCGGCTGCGGCGTCTCCCTCTCAAATGAGGGAGCTGAGCATCTCCCCTTGTTGTCCTTTGAGTCTGTTCTCCCAGAGGCCTTGGTGTCAGTGATTCCTCCTTCAGAGGGAGACGAGTAAGCCATCCTGAGACTTTGGAGCGGGCCCCCCATTCTTCTTCACACCCCACTTCCAACCTGTCAGGTCATCCTGCCCACGTTCAAAATGGGCTTGGGATCTGCACCCATCAGATTCAAGCAGAGAACCCAAACAGGCAGGGGATATGCGTTACAAGATGATTCAAAACTGCCTGCTGCAATATTGAGTCTGCATTACTCGAGGCCAGTGCAAATGTGGACCATACTTGGGACAGCCGCTGCCCACAGGATGAACTTCCCCACCAGGGAGCCCTCAGCTCTGCTCTCAAGGCCTTCCCACTGGTTGGATCAGACTCCCCCTGAACCTAGGATGCTCCTTTAACCATAATGTATATGATTAGGGGTTTTCTTTTCACGTGTCTGCGTGAACATGCACGTATGTGTGTTTGCATTCATAAGGGCATGCAGATGTCTGTGCATTATGTGTGCTTTCATATGGAGGCCCAAAGTTGATGTGGGGGATTCTGCCTCGAGTGAGGTAGGGTCTTGACATTCCCAACTAGTCTAGCTAGCCACCTTGTCCTGGAAATCCTGTCTCTGCTCCCCAGGTGCTGCGATTTGGGCAGCGAGCTCAGTGCCCGTCTGTGTAAGTGAATGCTAGGGATCTCCTGTCCTCATGTTTACACTAAAAGTGGCTTATCCACTACTCTATCTTCCTACCCCTGGTTAGGGATTTTTGTCACATACATAAAATATCTTCACTACAACCCCCCCAGACTAGAGTTTGGATAACTGCAGACTGTAACTTAGTCAAGTTAATGCACCAACCCCATGTCATCCAGCCTGACTCTGTCCTCCGTAGCTGCTTCCCTGCCTTGGCTGGAGCCTCTGTGTTTTGCTCTGAGTCGTAGCTAGGGCTTCACTTGTTCCAGAAGAGGACAGGCTTCTCCTCCTGTCCTCTCCACCCCACTCACTTCCTCTAGCTGCTTTCAACAGAGCAGAGGGAACAGCTGTCAGGTAGAGTACAAGCTGTCCAGCCATTGCTCAAGCCCTTTGTGATGGGCAGAATTGTGGTTCCATAGAGATGTCTAAATCCTAATCCATGGACTCCGTGGCTGAGTTACATTCCCTGGTAAAGAGGAACTTTATAGGTGTGATTGGGGGGGACAGTTTTTGTTTTTGTTTTTTAGTTTTTGTTTTTGTTTTTTGTTGTTGTTGTGGTTGTTGTTGTTGTTTCGAGACAGGGTTTCTCTGTGTAGCTTTGGAACCTTTCCTGGGACTCACTCTGTAGCCCAGGCTGGCCTTGAACTCACAGAGATCCACTTGCCTCTGCCTCCCAAGTGCTGGGATTAAAGGCGTGCGCCACCACCGCCCATCATGGGAGCCAGTTTTAACTTGAGATTGCCCTGGTTTATCCAGGTGACCCACTCTAATCATACTTGTCCTTAGGAGGAGAGGGGGCTGGGGAGATGCCTCACAAACTGGTGACCGAACTTCAATACCCAGAACCCATATGAAGGTGGACAGAGTGAACCAACTTCACGAAGTGGTTCTCTGACCTCCACACACACTGTGGCATCTGTACCCCACTACCTCCCCCATCATGGATACCTTACACGATAATTTTTTTTAATTAAAAGCAGAAAATGGAGATAGAAAAGTGAGTTTGAGAAACAGGATGTGGGAAAGACTTGGAATGCTATGGTAACTTTGAATATGGAGGAAGAGAGTCAGGAGCCAGCAGCAACGGGAGGGTGACCTCAGTCCTCCTGACACTGCCCCCAAATGTCACTAACAAAACAAGTCACAACCAGATTCTCGAAGCCCATTCAAAACGCTTTGAGATAGTTTCTGCAACCTGATATTTAGTAATTCCTGGAATTTTCATTCTCCTCAAGTTCCCCCTTAACAATTAAGCGTTCAATTCTATGATTCTCTTCCTTACATTTTTTTTTTTTAAATACAGAAATTCTAACAAAGTCACTGGGGAAAGTGAGTGACGTCACACATCAAATTTTTCTGCACTCTATTAGGAAACAGTACAGCAGATTTCTTTGGTGTTGGTTGAGATTCTTCTAGTAAGGAAGGCAGTCACACCAGTGCCTTCATGTTGTCCCATGAGGCCACGTTGGACGACTGGTCTGCAGAGTGACAGCAGCTTTGTGTTGTGTCTGTCACAGCCATGTGGCAATTGGTTGTGGCAGCTTCGGAAAGCGTACAGTCTCCAAGGGCTTCCCATTAGATGCAGTCAAAGCCCAGATCCCCTCAGCCCCTCTTCCTCCTTCACTCTGAAGTGGCTTCTTAGCAGTTGTCCCCCTTCCCCCCTGCTCCACGTAAGTAACCACATCCACATCAGGAGGATGGTAGTGTGTATCAGCCTCAAGGCGCCTAAACCATCAGGAGTCAAGATAAACAGCACTTTAATGTGGCATCAAAATTAACTCAAGTATCGGTGACATACAAATGTTAAATACTGGAAGAAAGACAAGCCCAACCCAGCCCCAGGACTTACTCAGCCCATCTTCTTCGACACCTCTTGGCTCTGACCAAAGCTGTTCTCAAACTTCCAGCCCCTCTCCCATAGTTCTTTTATTCCTGCTTTGCCCCCAGATGCCTCAGAAGGCTTTCTCCCTCACTGGCTTCATCACATTTTTTTCTTTTGTTTTGTGTTTGGTTGGTTGGTTTTTTGTTTTTCAAGACAGGGTTTCTCTCTTCCTGGATCTTGCTCTGTAGTAGGCTGGTCTCAAACTCACAGAGATCCACTCGCCTCTGCCTCCCGAGTGCTGCGATTAAAGGCTTTTGGGACACCAACCAGGCTGAAAACTCTACATCTGATCTAGGAATTTTGCTTTCCTATTGAAACACATTTAAAACTGCCTTGAGCAGAAACACACAACCACTGCAAGCTTCTCGGGACTGATGGTGGAAACCCAGATCCAGTGGCTAGCCCGCTGGGTAGGCGTGGTTATAGCACGGCAAGCGCGTAGGCAATGCCCTGCCTCTGCCAGGGAAAGTCACGTCAGTAGGCACGCAGACACTGGCACCTTTTAAATGAACTCACTTTCAATGAATTTCTGTGTGAGACATTTAATTAAATGCTCTAACTTTTATTATGTACAAACTGGATGAAGGAAGGTATGCTACAGCAGTAATATTCTTAAAATATTTTTACTGGCTTACTAGGGATACTACAATTCCCTATAATGAATGAATTACAGGAATAAATTTGTATTTAAGAAGTTGTACCTGCCATAAATACTGTAATTTTTCCTGCCTCTGCCTCCCGAGTGCTGGGATTAAAGGTGTGTGCCACCACCACCCCCGCACTGTTTGGTGTTTTTTTACACTGATTCTTGCTACTGTGGCTCAAACTCTCCAACCTCCTGCCTCGGCCTCCCGAGTGCAGGGATGATAGCGCGCACCACCGTGGGCAGCGTCAGCTACTCACTGAATCTTTCCTGACCATTTATTTAAAATCCCCGTGCCCCTCGCTAGCACGTCTTGACTTGTTGTTTGCCCAGAGGTTTAGCATATCTAATATATTGTTTTATTTATTCACTACTCTGTTTCCAGATACGTCACCTAGCAAGCATGTGGCATGTAGCAAAGGTTCAGTAAGGGTGTGGGGTAGGAAGGGAGGAGGGAGGGAAGGGGGGAGGGAGAGAGGGAGGGAGGGTACAGGAAAAAGAGGAGGAAAGCAAAGAGCCTTCTGTCATTGCGTAAGAGTGTCTGTGTGTGTGTACATGTCTGTATGTGATGATGAATTTTTCTTTGGGCCACCAGCTCACAAATAATCACACAGAGACTTATTACTAATCATGAAAGCTCTGCCTTAGCTTAGGCTTGCTCCTAAATAGTTCTTATAACTTAAATTACCCATATTTTAAATCTACATTCCTTTATGTGACTTGGTTACCTTTACTCTGTACTGCCCATCCTGCTTCCTCCACGTCTGACTGGCAAACTCTTCCTTTCTTCTTCCCCGAAACCTCTCTGTCCCCAGAAGTCCCACCTAACCTCTCCTGCCTAGCTATTGGCCATTCAGCCCTTTTATTTATTTATTTATTTATTTGTTTGTTTGTTTGTTTGTTTGTTTATTCATTTATTTATTTATTTCTCTGTGTAGCCTTGCACCTTTCCTGCAACTCGCTTCGTAGACCAGGCTGGCCTAGAACTCACAGAGATCCGCCTGGCTCTCCCTCCCGAGTGCTGGGATTAAAGGTGTGCGCCACCACCGCCCGGCTCATTCAGCCCTTTATTAAACCAATCACAGTAACACATCTTCACACAGTATAAAAGAATATTCCGCCGGGCGTTGGTGGCGCACGCCTTTAATCCCAGCACTCGGGAGGCAGAGGCAGGCGGATCTCTGTGAGTACGAGGCCAGCCTGGGCTACCAAGTGAGCTCCAGGAAAGGCGCAAAGCTA
>CABHPH010160120.1:47409-64284 GCA_902168325.1 Peromyscus nudipes | reverse complement strand
AAAAAAAAAAAAAAATTTGCACTGTATATAAAAGGAAATAGCAAGAACATTCAATTATTCAATCTCTCATTATCCAGGGCTTTGCCTGGGAAGTGATGGATTGTAGAGTGGTTAGGGACAGTGGTGGGCTTCTCTGGGGGCAAAGCCTGGGGAGGGGAATGGCATTTTCTTGGAAAATATTGCATCCTTTGTAATAATTTATCCAGCATAGATGGGGCATCGTGACAGTAAGCGAAGAGGGAGATGTCTGGAGTGGTGGCTGACGCAGCTCTTTCAATTGCTCATAGACTCGGGAAGGCTTGCAGAATATCAAAACAGGCAATCGAGGGCGGACCAGGGAAGGGCAGAATGCTTGAGAAGCTGAAGGACGAAAAGGGTCCTTGGCTAAAATGACCAGAAGCAGCAATGCTGACTGTGTAAGTGAAGGCAAAAGCAGGCACACACCCTGGCAATAGTCCCCATGCTGGGAACCATCAGTTTTCATTAATGCGAAATAGCAGAAGAGGTCAATGCTAGAGATGTAAAGGATGCGCCAAATCTACTAGAAGCCCACAGAGCAAACACCTCCATGACCAAATGTGGGGTTAGATCTACCCCTGCTCAGATATGGTCAAATGAAGGAGGGGTATCCCTTCACAGAGTCGGCACTTGGAGCTGACTGAGTAGTGACTCTCTGTGGAGGCACACAAAGGTTTCCTAATGAGATCTGAGCTTGCTTTACCAAGCAGGGCAGCATTAAGGAATGGCTTGACCACATGCATTGTTATCAGGTGTTTGGAAGGGTCTTCACTTGGCTGTGCTGGTGGTGGTGGTGGTGGTCTTTTGTCCTGCCTCTTTGTATTCCTATAAAAAGCCCTTTTGAAGATACAGAAGGGGCCAGTGGATATTGATCCAGGTATTCCTGAAGCTATCCTGTGTTTCTGTCTCTACTCCACACTCTCTTTCTACCTAAGGTTTCTTATCCCTCTCTCCTCAAGAGTACCCTGGGAAAAAGTGGGAGCTGGCCCCCCCAACTCTCTCTACAATTAAATAAAGGTCATTTAGACCTGATGTGCAGAAGTGCTAGTGGCATTGATGTATTTCAACAGTGAGATTTTTGCCCCCCATTCGGTTCCTCCTTCCCCAAACACTCAGATTTGACAACCGTTGTAATTAGACAATAGTTAAGTGACTGAAGTACAAATACATTCTTTGGAGCATCTGTGAAAAGTAAGCAAATATTTATCCTTGGTAGATATACTTCTGCATGTTCCTTCATCTCTTTTACTTAGTAAGAGTTTCGTTCAGAGCACAGGTGACATTGATTGCAAAGGACATCATTCATCACTTTATTTGGCGACCTTCCTCTGTGCAGGCAAATACACATTCAGCACTGCCATGTGGGCTTCAGGAAGGAGAAACTCCTTCTGACAGTGGTGGTCAAGGCTGTCAGGTACACATCAATCATATTAGCGGAGACTCTAAGAGGAAAGATGGTGCTTGATGTTGCCAAGGTATTCTGTAGGCTCCTGCTTTCCATGTTTACTACTTACCATCTTTTAAGATGTATCTGCATAATCATATAACCCAATTTATAACCGGTAATAGAGATACTGTTTTTTTAAGAGGTTATCTGTTTTGCTGCAAGTAATTCATCTCTACTAAACATTAAACAAATTAATTTCTAGGTCCTCAAACTTAGAAGCATTTTCTAAACATTTTCAAATTAAATGATAAGATGAACTATAATTCCATAACATTATATTACAAATAACTACCTAAGTTATAACTGCAGGGCAGTCATTTCTTCTGTAAACTTTACTTCTGAAAGTGTCTCACTTTATAGGATGTTTTGATACTTGGTTTCAGTGTACACACATGTTTTATGTGTGCAAGTAGAACTCTTATTTATGTTGACTTTTCACAGTAAGTTTTCTACCTTTTTATTCAAATACTTTGATAATTTAAACTTGATACTTTTGAAAATAGGACCAATGAGAACACAAGGATTCAAATCAGAGGGATGGCAATTTGGAAAAAAAAATCAAACCTATGTTGAATCCTGGTTCCAGGTAGGTGTGTCAACTGAGCAAGTCACAGTTTACATAACTTCCCTTCCATGTCTAGAACTCTAAGTCATATGGCCCAGTGTGGCAGTAAAAATGTTAACCCTATAATTTCCAATAGTAAAATCTAAACCTGGTGCTGTCACCAAAGTTTGTTACAAAATAAACTCTCACAAAGCTGACGTTTCAGATTTTATATATCATTAAATGATAAGTTTCTTACTTCATTATATGTCTCTGTGCTGCTCATAATCCATATTTTACACTTGTATTTCATCAACTACTTTCTTTTTATTTATCATTTTAGCATGATCATATTTGAAGGGCTTCTTTTTAGTATAGCCACTCCTTTTTTTATTGTACATTAATTATAAAATAATGGGCTTCTTTATGGCATTTCATACGCGTCTATTACGTACTTAGATCACATTCATCTCTCCCATTATCCTTTCTCGTCCTCTGTCTAGGTCTTTTTCTACATGGCCAATTCATTTTGACCTGAGGTCAAGAACCATGACCTTAATTCATTACATTTTTATATGTATAATAAAAAAGAAATTCTGGAAGGCATTTTAGAATTGAAATATTGCTAATTATGATAAGTAGCACATGAATGAGAAAACCTTAAGCTAAAAGTACAGTAAGAAGGGAGTAAAATAGGCAGTGTCATATAGGTTTGACATAGTTAATATTCAGTATGAAGTTATCAAATGGATGTTTCAGAAAGTTTAATATGTCTGTGTTTCCATAGTAACAGAAAACTATCTTTTTCAAAGCCAGGTATGCCTACAAAAGCTGGCTGAGAAGTGTGGTTGATACACAATATTCTGAAAATAGGAAGAGGCAAAGAGAATTAGGATGCAGTGTCTTGCACTAACCCATCCGTGACTTCTGACAAGTCCCGTATCCCTCCTGGGTCTCAGCTCTAAAATATATAAGTGGAAGAGTTTTGATCAATGACATATAGAATGTTAGAATTTTTGCTCCATTCCTTCACAGGTGTTCTCTACATGGAGTAAATGAAATGCATCCCCAACCACAGGCAGAGCAGTGTGGGCTATTACCTCACTTGAAATTACTCTTAATGTTAAATCAGAGTGGAAATAGAGATTATAAGCAGGGGTGACAGTACTAGCCTTTATGGTAATAATTATGTTCATAACTTGCATAAGACTCTGCCCATAGTTTATATACGCCATGGTGGTGAAAGAGCAGGGGCCTTGTCTGCTTCCTCATTACTGTGTCTGTCACTGCTGTATACCCTGTGAGTAGCCCAGTCCTCAAACATAGGAATGTATGTATAAGCTAATGAGGGCCTGTGTTTGTGATCTACATAACTTCCAGGAACACATACTGCATTCCCAGCACTTTTTATTGCGGTTGGCACAAGGGAAGGGATGAGTAAGTATGTGCTATATAAATGGTAAAGTGTCTTCTCCATGAATAAGGATACCTAGTTATAAAGGTGCTTCCACTGCATTTTAATAAAGTAGGATGCAATAATAATGATGATGATGATGATGATGATGATGATGATGATAATAATAATAATAATAATAATAATCTGCTGACCCTACCAGCAATCACCACTTTTTTTTCCCCGAAAATACAAAATAATAGCCCTTGAAAACTAGGTGCAATGACTATTTGGTGTTTTATTGTTGTGATGAGGGAGAGTAGAAATGAATGACAAACGTGTGACCCATCCTGGAGAGAGCTGTGGCACCGTGTCTTGGAGGACAAAGGGAAGGCAGCCAGGTGAGGAAAGAAGATAGGCGAAAGGCATTCAAGGTGGAAGAAATGCTCCCTGAATGAGGAAATGCGCTTACAAGTCGCTTCAGGTCTCCTCGGATTTCTAATTACAGTAGATCATTTAGCAACTGGTAACAGCTTGGAGAATCTAATATATGAGTTCTAAGCTAGATGACGCTAAGTCACTCAGTAATTAACTAGGCTGTGGTGGTTAATTCCAGAGGGAAGCCTAATTGAGAATCCATTTAACTGACTTGACTTGCACTTAAGAGGTCTGAAAATAGCCCAGCAATGACAGAATTCAGACCAATGTTCTGAAAAATAGAAAGCAATTACGAATTGAATATATAGTAACACATTTTTATTGATTATTTAGAAATTTCACATAAGGTACCCTGCTCATATTCACTTCCCAGTCCTCCCAGGTGCACCCCCACCCACCCTTGTGACCTCTCTCAAAATAAAAGAAGAATAAAGGGAAAAAACACCAAGTCCAGTTTGTGTTGCTCATATACTCACCGGAGCATGGTCAAACTCCCAGAGCCCAGTCCTAAAGAAAACTGACTCCTTCCTCCCCCTGCTCCCACCAGAAGCCATCAACTGTGAAGGGCTGCACTCCAACACCCCATCACAGTTTTAAGAGTTCTCTTCAATGTCTTCCTGTCTAGACTATTTCTTTTTTTTTTCTTTTTCTTCTTCTTTTTTTCCCCCCAAGGGGAAAGTTGTCACAGAAGATTTCTATGTCTCTCACTATCAACTGTGAGTCTGCAGTTAATCACACTATCGCAGAAGAAGCTTCCTTGCCCTTTATAGTCAGCAGCAGCACAGATCATGGACTTTCGCATGCTTTGTGGCTACAACACAGGCCCCATGGACATCAACACAGCTTCATGTGGCAGCACGGACCATGGACATCTGCATGGCCTTTGATAGTAACATGGACCATGGACATCAACGTGGTCCCCGGCTGCAGCAGGGTCACAGACATCACTAAGGCCCTCGGCAGCCTCAATTAATTTTAAGACAAAACGCATGGTTAAGGAAAGCTGACTATAACATACAACAGGTGATATTTTGTTGTTGTTGACATCTATCTGCTGCTGGCATAGATATGTACCTATATCCCTATAGTTATGTGTCATGCACCTTCTGAATGTCTGAAGTTACAGGTTCAGTGCTAGAATCCTCAGACACTTTTCCTTAAGTGTCTGAGGATTGAAATTTGGAGCATTTTTTCTCTCTCCTATCTTAACTCTTTGGTTTTACTGTGATGCCATGTGACTAATGAAGGCTTGCAAAGCTTTTTAAGGAGCTCACTCTAACACAGCCAAACAAGGCAGGCACCAAGCTTGAACATCTCTGCCCTGTGCACACATGCTGCATTAGTTCATTCACTATTCTCAACATAATCTTTGTTTATTTTGTGTTCTACACTAAACTACACCTCATCCCCATTCCCAGAGTTAGAATGATTATATTCACACTTCTCTATCCTGTGCCTAACAGAATCCTGGCACATCACACATTCTCAGGAATGTTTGTGTAAGTTATGAATGGCTGCATTTTGCTTTACATGACTGCACAGGAACACGTGTGAGCATATAGGAGGAAGTTCTGAGAATCAGATATACTAACTACATCACAACTTGCTTTGCTTCATGAGGCTGCTTTATAAACCCATCCCCCACTTTGCTGCCTTACAGCTTTTCCTTTTTTCCATTTCCTGATTGTCATTTTCAAGTATTACTTCTCCCAGCAGAATTATTGCCTCCTTTGCTGGCCTTCCTCTCCCAGTAGACATCAGTTAGGCCACTTACTTTTCCATGTGTCCTCCCGCGGCCTTCTTTGCCCTCTGTAGAAGATCCTTTCATAAGGCCAAGAGCTGTTTTATTTCATACATGTACATACTGAGTTTGCGGTATTTTTACCCCTCCCACGACAACATTGCTGTTTGTCATTCTCCTTTTTTGTGTGTGCTAAAAAATAATTCTTCCTGACAAGCCTCCTCCAACTTTGATGGTTGTTATTTCATAGGGTTTTATTTTGACCCACTGAGTTTGATTATGGTTACTTATATTAGTATGATGGGTATTTACTAGAATATGGGAAACTTACCAGTGGCTACATAGTTGAAGAGAATGATATCCCCTCCCCAGCATCAATTAAATGTCATAGTCAGTGATGGGGCCTTTTGAATCCCTCATCCGTGCATGATATAATAATGATGAGTACAATCTTGGGCAGGTCTTATGCAGGTGACCACAGATGAAGTGAGCTCATGTATTCAATGGCTCTGTCATATCCAGAAGATACTATTTATCAGCACTTCTTCCCTACCTCTGGTTGTTACATTCTTTCTGCCTTCTCTTCCATGATGTTACCTGAGCCTGAGGAGGGTTGATCTAGAGGTCCTGCTTATGTTTGGGAACTCCACAGTCACAGTCTGATTGTGAGTCTCTGGGTTAACTACTGCCACTAGAAAAAGAAGCTTCTCGGATGAAGGCTGAGAATTGCACTATTGTGTGAGTACAGACAAAAATATTTAGAAAGAAGCTGGCTAGTTTTCATGGTATGGGAAGGTACTATGCAAAATTTTGTGAGAGAGAAGTCCCAATGATCCTATCCAGCTGTGTGCTCTACCAGCTATTTGTAGATGATATGCCTAGCATGAAATGACCATGGCACAACAGTGCTATGACTGTTAGAGTAGTAACCAATCACTACTGATTGCATCTGAGATCTGTTTTACAAGAAGGAACTGATGCCTGGCTACCTTAGTTCTACATACCTGCAAGGGAACACATAACAACATATAGGAGAAAGCTGTAGGAAGACACTGTCTCTCGGCACAGATATGAATATGATATGCTACAACTTATTTTGCAAGAGTGTGTGGTTGGGAAGGTCATAGACCCTATGGAAGAAACTACTATTATTATTTTGCTAAATGGACATTGCACCAAAAGATTTTCTTTCCTAGCATAGTTTCCTTATATCATTCACCAAAACTCAAGCTTCTCTCTGCATCCTATTTATCTCTATTTGCACTAGGAACTGTTCTGAAACATTTTTTGTTCCACCATATACCTCTTTCCAATTCACCTTCAGAAGCTAGCTTTATAATTACAAATAAATAAAATCTAAAATAAAAAGGAAAATACCTCCCTATCTGTAAACCCATTTACAATTATAAACATCAACAAGTTGTACCTTTTGTCTTACAAATGCCTTTCTCTTCAGGGACAACCTTTGCTTGGGATCTTGACCCTAATTCCTTCTGATTACCCAAGTTCTTTGCTCTATCAATTTCAATTACAATGCCCTATTTCTTATATCTGCATTGTCTTCTCCTCAGCAGAACTATAGAATATATATATTTCTCTATATAGGTATTATATATTTCTCTCTATATATACATGTGTATATATATGTATATGTGTATATATATATATATCACCTCTTCACCCATTACTCTGTATTCTATTTGCTTTTCTGATGGGTTCCCAACCATCATTTCACTTTCCTAATTTCCATCCAGCACCCAGATGCCATCCAGAAACTGCTCAGTCTTTGGTAATAAACTGAATATAAAGGACTGAGTAGACTTTGCTTATAATAACTGATCTCCATTGTATTCCCCTCCCCCTTGTTTTTAAAAGCCTTTAAAAAAAGAATCCATGTAGATGAATTTCTAAACAGTCTTATTAAATACAAAACACAGAGCCAAATACAGGTGTTGAAAGCTGTAGAGATCAGAGAAATAGTGATAGCCACCAGCTAACCTTAGCTCACCATTCTGCCGTAGCTTCCCAAGCGAGAGCTTCTTCCTGTCTAACCTGCACCTATATTGCCTTGCTGTTCTGCCTTCTCATTGCCTCTTAGCCCAGCCACCTCACTTCCTTGTCACTGCCTGTCTGTACAGACCTCCAGGTCTCTATGGTTGGTACTGGGATTAAAAGTGTGTGTCACCCCACTTTGTTGTTCCCTAGTGTGTCCTTGAACACACAGAGACTCTGCCTGCCATGTGATTGGATTAAGGGCATGTGCTACCACTGCCTGACTTTTGTTTATGGCTGGCTATGTCCTCTGATCTCCAGGCAAACTTTATTTATTAACATACAAATAAAATATCACCACATTTCAGCACAAATAAAATATCACAACTCCATTTCTCCATCTTTTATTGGCCTATTTCTTCCCACCACACTTAAACATTTTTATTTTCCCAAGGATGCTGTACTATGCCCACCCCACGTCACTTGTTACACCTCCTTTTTACTTGGTAACTTCATAAATATTCATGGTTTTAGCTAATCCTTCTACAGTGACTTCAATAAATTGCCACAACTGTTAATCGTTCCTCTGAATTGTGGATATCCAACTGCCTGCCCTACCAACTTAGCATCAAGGCATTTCAAGGTAATCCAGTCTAGCATTTCAAAGCTGACTTTTAAAAACATATTAACTCCTTTAGATTTACTCTTCCCATGTGTCCTCCACTCTAAAGCATTCTCTTATTAGCCACAAAGGGGTTCTAAATAGAAAGCTGGTGGGATGGCACACCCCTCCTGTTATATCACCCTGTATTTGTTATCAGTCAGGAAACAATTAGAAAAACAGAACCACTAGAAATAATCATTTTTAGATTCATTGTAGGATCTGGTTAGAAGGAATTATAAAGGCAAGTTTAAAATGTTTATGTATAGCTGTCCCCTAATCTGGGGTCTGGCTTAGGAAAAATGCAAAGGAAACTAGCAAGAACTAGATGAGTTGTGGCTGGAGCCCAAGCCAAAACAGGTTAACCAGCACATCAGCCAAGAACAGCCATATGTCAGGTGTTCTCAGGCATTCTATGAAGAATTCATCCAAGTACTGGATTCCCTGCCTTTCAAATCTCACATGAAATGCTTCACATTGATAATCTGGAACTATGAAGGAAGGGGACCCTAAGAAACATGCTTCCCACTTAGCTGTGTTGTAACCACACAAATTTATTATGTTATGCACTTAGCAAATTCTGTTCTGTTATCTGCTTCATTGCTGGAATACGGCATTGTGGTGGCTAATGTCAACTTGATGCAAGCTATAGTCATCTCAGAAAAGGGAATTTCAATTGAGAAAAATGTCTCTATAAGATCTAGCTGTAGGAAAGCCTGTAGGGCATTTTCTTAATTGGTGAATGATGTAGGAAGGCCCAGCTCATCGAGTGGCACCACCTTGTGCTGGATATCCTGGGCTCTATAACAAAGCAGGTTGAGAAAGCCATGAGGAACAAGCCAGTAAGCAGCACTCCTGCATGGCCTCTGCTTGCGTTCCTGTCCTGCTTGAGTTACTTTCTTGGCTTCCCTCAATGGGCTGTGATTCAGGATATTTAAGCCAATCAAACCCTTTCCTCCCTAAGTTGCTTTTGGTCATGGGTTTCATCAACAGCAACACTAGCCCCAGTTAATATGCCCAATTCAATTCAATATATTGACTACCCCCTTCCCTGGACAGTAATCTTTTTCCTTGTTTACTTTCAATTGGTCTATCTGACAGCTGTGTAAACCTCCATCACATGTCACACACCTTTCTAGCCAAAATCAAGTCTAAAAGTCCTACAGATTCATATATTGGTCCCACATCACCCTTAAAATCAGATCTAACTGCTTAAGCCTGATGGAAAGACCTTTAAGACCTGGTGTCTACCTGCCCCTCGAGTCTCAGGTACATCTTTGTTCTTTACTTGAACTTCAGTAGCTGATGTAGCAAACTGAATTAACATTACTTATATCTCCCAGCAAATGTAGTCTAGGATAGACCTTATGATGCCAAGGAGGGAGAAAAGAGGAAAACACACCACATCTCACTTTGTGTCAGTCAAGGAGACCTGTCAAGAAGATGTTGCCTCCTTTTAATGTGTTCTGTCTAGAGTTTCTTTTTGGAAAGCTTTCAATGAGATGAGAAAATTAAAACCCTTGGAAAACTATAAATATACTTACTATGAGGAAATAATGGCTTCATGCAAAATTTGCATTTTTCTGAAATTCTTGCATTAAAATAGATTTGATCTTTGATCGCCTAAGAATATTAGCTGGAAAGTATGATTTATAATAATTTAATAAATTTTTCAGAAATATAATAAATATGA
The DNA here is from genome assembly GCA_902168325.1 of Peromyscus nudipes. NCBI lineage: Eukaryota > Metazoa > Chordata > Mammalia > Rodentia > Cricetidae > Peromyscus > Peromyscus nudipes. The sequence goes on along the minus strand of CABHPH010160120.1, from coordinate 54,357 downwards.
GAAAGTGTACAAGTTTCATTTAAGCTAGCTATAAACAGTTGGAAAATATATTGAAACAAACAAACAAAAAAACTCCCTAATTTTCAATTTCAATAACAAATACCTATAAATATACTTAGCAAGAAACCTAAGTTTTATGAAGAAAACAATGAAGCTCTCTTGAGTTTTATACAGGGAAATTTGAATAAGGGACTCTCTATGACATTCCAGTAAATGACAGTGCTTCTTGAAACACTCTCAGTTCTTTTCATTGTGATTAATACGTTCGATGAAAATCTAAAGGAAATAGTTAAAGACCTTCACAAAGCAATCCAAGAGCTTATTTGGAAACCTAAGTGGAAAATAATGAATATGTATATTTTGAAAAAGAAGAATAATTACAAGGACCTAAACTTTTCAAATATTTAAAAATGTCTCATAGAGATAAAAATATAATGAAAACACCATGGAAATGAGTGAAATATTAATGTAATGAAAATAGCCCAAAAGAATAAACTAAGTGGAAGAAACAAAAGCTGAAGACAGCATTGTATGTCGGTGGGAGGGAGACTTTAAAGCCAATGGCAGTCTCTCTATAGAGAAGGGAAACAAGATTCACTTTCATTCCTATCCAAAATGCATCCCAAGCAGGTGAAGGGACGAAACTTTTTTGAAGACTCTAATTCAGTGGTGCTCAGCCAAGAAAGATTTTGAAACTATGCCCCAGGATAGCCCCTCACGGGAAAGACTTACCCAGTTCAGCTTTCTGCCATGCCAATGAGAAATGCTGAACGAACCAAAAGGGCCAATGTTAATAATGATTAACTATGTGAAATATTAGCATATTTCATGCTATGAGAACTCAGATGATGAAATGATTTTACCAAGTGACTGATATTTTTTTAAGTGTAAGGCATATGATTTTAGTCTGCCTTTAGTTAAAATGGGGAATGTGCCGTATCCTTCAGAGCCCAGCAGGAGATAAAGATCTTCAATATGAAACATTATTAAGTACAATGGGGCTCAGAATCTTGGGGCGTCAGTCTGGAAGCAGATGAAAATACTGAAGATTGCAAACTCATGACTTTGAGGAGCAGTCACTCTTCCTAGAGCTGAAACGGGGAAAGACAGGAGTCTCTGACATTGCTGATGAAGCTTGCTGGAGAGGGTAGGCGCTGAGAAGTGTCTGCGAGTCAGTCACTCTCATGGAACTTGCTGTAATTCGTCCTCTGGATTAAAGAATTTAGGTACAAACATCCACTGATCGAGGCTACAAAACTGTTGCCCACATGCACAGTTTTGTAGCCTGGTCTTTTGTAGGACCCCTGGCAGTGAGACCAGGATCTATCCCAGGTGCATGAGCTGGCTTTTTGAAGCCCATTCCATGTGGTGGGACACCTTGCTCAGCCTTGATGGGGGTGGGGTTGGAACTTGGTCCTGCCTCAACGGAACATGCCAGGCCTTGTTGACTCCCCATGGAAGAGGCCTTATCCTTTCTGAGGAGTGGATGGGGGTGGGTTGAGGGAGGTAGGGGAGAGCGGGAGGAGAGGAGGGAGGGGGAACTGTGGTTGGCATGTAAAATGAATTTTAAAAAAATGAATTAAAAAATGAATTTAGCCGGGCGTTGGTGGCGCACGCCTTTAATCCCAGCACTCGGGAGGCAGAGGCAGGCGGATCTCTGTGAGTTCGAGGCCAGCCTGGGCTACCAAGTGAGCTCCAGGAAAGGCGCACAGCTACACAGAGAAACCCTGTCTCGAAAAACCAAAAAAAAAAAAAAAAAAATGAATTTAAAAAAATTTTAAAAAACATCCACTGATCCTAAATGGAAAAGACTGGAAAGAAGCTATGATTGGCTGCATCCTTGTGGGATGTCCCCCACTGACAGGACCTGTTTTTCTGTCTAGCTTTTAACTCCAGCCCCTCTGAGATGATCAGGTGCATTTAGGGCAGATGGGCTGTGTGAAATACATGTGTCCTTAGGGGCTCTCCCTCCTGTTTAAGGAGAGAGGAAAAGGAGATTGAGTGAGAATTAGTGGACAGTGAGTATAAAATAATGATCAGTTTATATAGTTACCATACTACTATTAAGTGTTATTGAGTAAAATGCTCAATTGGTTAAAAATTCGTCCATCTTCATCAGTTTCTAATTCTGGGTAGCTTGTTTCTTTGTTGTTTGTGGGAAAGAAAGGGGTTGAGATGGGGTCTCTTGTGGACTTGGATTGGGAAGGCCATGACCTTACTGCATAGCCAAGGTTTGGATTATATGTGTGCTCAGTTTTCAATGTCTGATTCTCAGCAGTCTAATATTTCTAAGTAGTGGACATGGAGTCATGCAGAGCTTGTTTAGATGAGGTGTTTGCCATTTTCAGAACCTCCTGTTTGTCATCTCAGTGATCATGACTTTCGTGGTGTCCTAGTGTTGGAGAAAATGCTTTCGTAGATGTAATTTTAGATTTATCACTCCAGTCATTCGTCTAGATGGATTCACATGTGAGGAACAATTTAGCAATGGGAAGTCACTGGGGAACATAAAACTAAAAACGCAAAATACATATCTTGTCTGCCTGAATTAATTGATCTAATCAGAAGCATGTTGTGGCTGAAGCCATAATTACCGTGATGCACCCATGGGGAAATGGAAGGCTTTGTTTGCATTGTAATAAACACTGTCACAGGATTTATTGTCAGGCGACTGACACTGTTTCAAAACACTGCATTGAAATGATCAAAAAGCCATAGCCAGGGAGTTGAGAAATGAAGATCAAATATTCAGCATACCAAAGAGTTTTCTGTTGTAAATCTGAGGAGACCACAGTGAGCAATGAGCTGAGAACTTAGGAAACAACTGGTGTGGTGATTAATGTATCGTCTCCTCCCCAAAAGCTAGGGAGTCAGTTCTGCTGTTAGCCCCACTTTACAGGTGACAAAAAACAATACAGGAGCCAGGATATAGGCAGCAGTTATTGCATGCAAATTCTGATTTCCCTTACCAGCACACTAATGGTTAGTAGTGGGCATGTGAATATTCTGATACACATTCAATCATTCTATTCTGATTTTAAAGAAAAATTTGTCCCTTTTATGAAAAAAAGAAGTATAAACAGAGGACATGAAAAAACCTGATATATGGTAACATTTTATATAAGCAAATATATACTTTCTATACAGAGTTGAGATGATACTTCATAGTTAGAATCTGTTCTGAATTCTGTAACTTTATGTCTCAAGCATTTCTCATTGGCAAATGGCAACTCAAGCCCCATAGAAGAACAACATTACAGAGAGCCTAGTGTTAGATGTGTAACTATTCTTAGTCAGTTCTGTGTTGTACAGTTTATTGATGGTTTTGAATTTTATACATGTGTATATACATTGTTTTCTTATGTTCATCTATAAATGTCATTTTTGTGACTAATGGTAATATTATGACACAGGAAGAAATTATGAAAAATTAACATCCAGAAGACTGCACTAATTTCCAGAATTTGTGAGAAGACACATTTTCTGGTTTTGTCTCCTTTTTAAAGGCAAGCTCTCACGTATTCTATGAAGGCCCTGCAGCCACCACACTCCATTTATGCATGCTTCATGTGTGCTAGGCAAGCACTCTACCAACTGATCTGCGTCCCTGGTCAGACAGGACACATGATAACTCTTGGGTATTTCTTATTTTTAACATATATAAGAGAAGTGTATGGTCTTCTTGCTTTACTTTTAGTTTTTATCTTCTTTTCCATATTAAATTTATTTCACTCTGAGAATCTGAACAGGCCCTGGTTAACTCAAATATAAAAGAACTTTAAAGAAAGGGGTAGGCCTCCCATGGGAGTCAACAAAAAAGCATGGCACATCAAGTTGAGGCAGGACTAAGCTCCTCCCCTGCATCAAGGCTGGGAGAGACAACCCAGAATGAGGAACATGTTCCCAAAAGCCAGCTGAAGTGTGAAGGACAGGTCCTAATCCCACTGCTTAGGAGATCCACAAACAGACCAAGCTACACAACAGTCACACACATGTAGAGGGCCTAGGTCGGTTCCATGCAGGTCCTCTAGCTATAGGTCCGGAGTCCCTGAACTCCCACAAGCCCATGTCAGATGTCTCTGTGGGTTTCCCCATCATGACCTTGATCCCTCTGACTCATACAATCCCTCCTCCCCTTCTTCAGTAGGACTCCAGGAGCTCGGCTCAGTGCTTGGCTGTGGATCTCTGCATCTGCTTCCATCAGTTACTGGATAAAGGCTCTGTGATGACAATTAGGGTCATCACCAATCTGATTACAGGAGACGGCCAGTTCAGGTACCCTCTCCAGTGTTGCTAGGAGTCTTAGCTGGGGTCATCCTTATGGATTCCTAGGAGTTTCTCTAGCACCAGGTTTCTCCCTAACCTCGAAATGCCCCCCACATCAAGACATCTCTTTCATTATTCTCTTCCTCCATCCCACTCCTAACCTGCCCAACCCAATCCCTCATGTTCTCATCCCCCTAACCCCGTCCCCCCCCCCCCCCCCCGTTTCCTTCACCTCACAGTTTACCCGGGAGATCTCTTCTATTTCCCTAGCTTATAACTTTGAAAATACAACTGAGCTACATGGACTCACCTAAAAGATGGTTCTAGAAACACAGGGAGCAGTAACTAATGGTGAGTGTCTTAGGGTGTTTCTGTTTGACCAGCTTGGTCCTCACAGAATCTTAACTGTCCTTGTGTAGGGACAGGTCTGGTTCTGGCAAAACCCTGTGGAGTAGGAGGCCTTCCTCTCCAAATTGAAATACTAGCCCAAAACAGCAGATGTCAACCTTCTACTGAAGAAAAACTTCTCCTAGTGTGTATCTGTTGGCTGGCAATCTTTCTCCTCTCTTAGTTACTGCTCCGCATGCCCTTCACCTCAACTGCCCACGTTTCATTGTTGCATCTCCTCGCACCTAAGACAGAACCTATGCACCATATTTTGTTAACATTTGTTATAAATCTTCAATTTGATATTGCTTTAAACTTTTAAATATGATGTGGGAACTCATTTTTATTCAGTTAAGTAATGAAGCTGTCTCTTTGATTTTGTGTGTGTGTGTGTGTATGTGTGTGTGCCGCTGTTGTTTCAAGAACACTTCTAATAACCTACCCACATGTCCCATCACAGCTGCTACCTTTGGTGTTTGTTATCTGTTCGTATGTTCCTGTGCTTTCATTTGCTTTGCTCTTCACCTGTGTCGTATTCTTCAATGCTAGTCCTTCCGCTGTCTTGTACTCTAATTCCATCAACAAGCTCCTTGCCAGCAAGACATTGCAACTTCACACTCAGTTATTCACAGTCACCATTTAGGCATTTTATTGCTTAGTGTTTATACAGACTTGTTTTCTGAGACCACGTGACAGCCCAGGAACACAAAGTTCTGTTTTAAAATCTACACCATTATCCCATCCATTCAACTGGTCTTCACTGCTTCCTTCCTGTGAAGATTTAGCCCTGCCTGTACTCTCCTTGGCAGAAGTTGTGAGGTGACAGAAGGAGACACAGAGTACATGTCGTGACTGATCATTATTTGAATCACAAATAGAATTTAAATACTCAACACATGGAGTAGGCCCAAATGTCAAGTCTTAAAAAAACTCGGTTTTAACCTCTGACTGGGGAAATATTCAAATATATACAAAAGCAGAGAACAAAACTATTTCATGCATTTCCTATTTCCCAGTTTCAATAATTAGCAGGATTTTAAAAAGTACTTAAAGATCAACATATCCAAACAGGATATTTGACAGTCAGCACTTCCCTGAGAAGGATTTCCAACAATATGTTTTGGAAAGACCTGCCTCGCTTCTACAGATCCCATGCTGCTAAGAACAGCCGTTTAATTCCCCTTGTCATCTATCAATATCTGTTCAACACCGTGGGAGATACAAAGATAAATGAGATATTTGCACGTCTGGAAAAGAGAGTGAGAGCTGAGCAATGCAAAAAGACTGAGTTAAAGTTCAGCCATTTTCTGGTAATCTGTCCTTGGATATGTGAACGCTGGGACATTAACATTTCTTGTCAAAGAGTGGGAGAAATAGTATTCCCCAGGGACGAGAACACCAAAAGAGTTATCTAATGGTAAATGGTCATCCCTGAAAACATGCATGCAGGCAGCATTATATTGATTGAGCAGGTTGTGCTTACAAATATTTAGAAACACACACACACACACACACACACAATATAACAATGGTTAATGAAAAAGGGCCACAAATTTGAAAGAGAACAAGGAGGAATATAAGACTATAAGACAGGTTTTAGAGGAAGAACAGAGGAGATAAAAATGACATAATTATTTTATAATATCAAAAATTGTAGTAGTCCAAAGAAAATTTCTTCTCAAAATTAAAAGAAAATTAATAATGCCTATTTCTAAAAGTTTTACAGGGATCAAAAGATGTCCTATGTTTTTGTTTCTCTCATGGATACATTTAACAAATGTAACTCTCTCACCCAAAATATCACTTAAATGACATTAAGAGTGACAGAGATCACAGCTGGGGTGATGGCTTGGTTGGTAATCACTTACCTTGCAAGCATGAAGGGATGAGTGCAGATCTTCAGGGTCCATATAAAAAGCTAGGTGATGTAGTGTTCTACCTGTCATGGGGAGGGGGGGTAAGACCAGAGGAGAAGACAGACAGATCCCCAGAATCTGATGGGCTAGCTAGCTTGGCCTACATCGTGAAATTCCAGGCCAGTGTGAGGCCCCATCTCTGTGAAAAGGTGGAAGGTGCCTGAGGACCAAGACTAGAGTTTGTCCTTTGACCTTCAACCATGCATACCATGCATACACATGCACATGTGATATTTTTTAAATATTTATAGAATTTGCCTGTTATCAAGTGCAAGCTAATCATGTCAAGTTTTTAATGCCAATTTTTACTGCCAACTTTTAAAACAATATTGCTTTTACCTGTGTGTGTGTGTGTGTGTGTGTGTGTGTGTGTGTGTGT